>KV017213.1:46185-59635 GCA_001598015.1 Dorcoceras hygrometricum
GCATCGCAGATGCTAGTCTCAAGCTCGGGTGGCCTTATCCTCATTTTGACGGCCCAATCGACTAGGAACGAATTCAGAATACACAGTGACTATTAGATGTGTTTCATGATAGCCATCATATCCACTATCACATCTAACACACACTATGGTGCATTCTAGGTCTTTATCCAACACAATTGTTAACATCACATAACATAATGAAAATAAAGAATGCCATAAAGAAATGCGAATAACATATATAAAGATTGTCATATACAAGAGTCAATAAAACCCACACTCCACATGTTGGCTAGTTGGGCATCTACTCTAACATCAGGCGGAGGCCAAATTTGATTAGCAGTTGTGATACTCGCTAAAAGAGAGTATTAACCAGCTGGAACATCAAAGAGAACCAACTGGAACAATAAGAACCAGCCGATGCGCAAAGAAGTGAACAGTAGAAGTCTGGCAGACGCAAGTGTTCAAGAGGAACAGCTGGAGCGCTAAGCGATGATGACGTCAGAAGTGATGTCATCACAATCAGCAGTCGACAAGAAGCGCAAGAGCTGGTATCAGCAATGATGACGTCAGCTTATCTACTGGAGGAAGCTATGTTCAGCAACGATGACGTCAGCAGAAAGCTACAGTACATTCAGCAGGAAGCTACAGTGATCAGTAGTTGAATCAATCAGCTGTTGCAATAAGAATTAAATCAGCAACCGTGACGTTATCATATCTGTTGATGCAGAATACAAAGAAGAGAGGTTGCTGATGAAAGATCGAACAGTAATGATGACATCAGCAGTGATGTCATCACAATCAGCAGCTGAGCAAAAGCAATTTCAGCAGTTGACAAGAGAAGCGCAAGAGATGGAGCGACGTCGTTTAACTCTTCACAGTGTATCAGCCGTAGCGTTAAACAGTAGATGCAACCAGCTGTTGCAAGCTTTCAGCAGTGAGCTACAGTGCAACCAGTCGATGATACTTGAAGTTGGCGATTGCAAAACGATGTCGTTTGGATAAATGGATACGACAGCGTTTTGCCTTCGCGCTAAGATTTAGTCGATGATTTTGCGATGATAAAACCAGCAGGTACTTCTTCTAAGAGAAACCAGCAGATAGCTACAGAAGAATCAGTAGAGAGCTACAGTGGATTGTTTACCACTCGATGGTAACAAGACGCAGTAGTTGAAGATACAACCAGTAGCAAAGCAGTTGACAAATTATATTATGAAGATTTGCTAAAGCTGGATGTCAACTGTGAGGAATCAGATTTTAGATTAGTGATTAATTGATTTGATTTGGGATTAATCACGTGAATTTAGAGGATTTTACGAAAGAAATCTGGGTTCCTGCTGATTTCGGAAGTTGAATTAATTTTGAGATTTCAGTCGCAGCGAATTATGGTGAAGTCAACGCGGGTCAACGGCACTGTAGCTACCTGTTGGTGTTGGCATCGGTAGGGTGACGCGTTGCATCTGCTGGTTTTAGTTCGTTTCGAAGGGTTGCTGCTGGCCGATATTGCTTTTGGCGCGAGAATGATTGAGGAAGCGACACGTGTTGGTCAACGTTTTTGTTGTTGACTAGGGGAGTTCAGCAGTTGTGTTAATAGGAGTGACCAGCTGCTGATAGTAACGCTTACGTGTGCCTTGTGTCATAGTGTGAAACCAGTAGCATGAGTTTCCCACATGCAACTGCTGGTGTTTGCATGCGTCGTCGTTTTGTGAAAGCGTCTATTACGCACGTGGTAACCAGCTGCGAGAGTTTTCCTTGTGCACCTGCTGGTTTTGTAAGTGCATTGACTGGATTTGTTTGTGTAGGCGCGGCGACGTCGTTTGATTAAGTTAAAACGCTGCGTTTTGGATGTTGCAGCTGGAACCAGTCGTTGGTTGTTTTGAAGAAGATCTGCTGCCTGCTGGAATAACGCTACGGCATCGTTTTGATAAGTTGAAACGCTGCGTTTTGAGTGTTGCGTATGGAACCAGAAGCGAGGGATTGTTGTGAGAAATGCGTTGCGACTGGAGAACCAGCAGGTGGTAGAGATGCTGACGTAACCATTACGATGTCGTTTAGATTAGTTGATGCGTCGTCGTTTTGTGGTATTTTGCGTAACCAGTCGACTGGTGCTTCTCATATTTTATTTATTACGACTAATATTCATTCCACAAAATAAATGTTAACATATTAATTAAAAAATACAATATTATATTAAATTTCATTCGTTATATATTAAGTTACATATCACACATAAAATTAATATTAAGATAAATTTAACCATAACAAGAAGCTTTTAAAATACTAAAATAAAGCTTATGACATAGAAATAAAACACAAATATCGAACTTTTAACTAACTGAATTACTATATGAATCCCACAAATGGTCGATTGGTGTATCACGTAGTGACAAATGAGTCTCTTTATCTTTAAGTTTTTTTAAATGAAGCAAGAAATTGTTGAAATATTATGTTTTTATTTGTCACAATTTCCACATTCTAAGGCGTTGCTACTTCGCGTCTTGGATTGGTGTATCCAAGTCTCGTTTATCCTCAATAATCATATTGTGCATTATAATACATACAGACATTATGTCGAGCAAGTGTCTCTTCTGTCAAGCACGTGCCGGAGATGCTACAATCGCAAATCGTGATTGAAGAACTCCAAACACTTGTTCAACATCTTTTCTAAAAGACTCTTGATTCATTGAAACATATTTTTTTCGGACCGTGTGGATCATGAATTGTTTGCACAAGAGTTGATCATTTCAAAAATATGACATCTAAGTAATATTCTTGATGATAAACTCTTTTCCACCAATAAAGTAATGTGCATGAGGAATGATACCTTTTGCAAGATTTGAAAATAGATTAGAAGCCTCAAGAATATTAATGTCATTATTATATCCTGATATGTCAAATTACATGTCATAGCAAAAGATCATGATAGGATCGGAAAGACTGACATTCAGATCGCGCGTTGTGAGCTGGAATAGATCGTGCATGATCTAAACTCAGAAAAACATCTGATTATACCCTCTAAAAATTGAAAGCTGATGGGCTTAAATATGCAATGAAAGTATGAATGCAGAAAGCCGTAAACTGAAAACGTAAGGAACTCATCTGTTTGTTTATGGAAGTTCGGAGCTGAATCTCCTACGTCTCCCCTTCTTCCAAACTGAAAGGACTCCACTAGAAGACTTTGATTATTAAAGCTCCTGCAATAACCCGATCCCAACAGCCCATAAGTTGTGAGAACTCCTAGCACTCCACGCACACAGCTGCCCGCAACCTGTGTGAACTGCATCACTAAAAATATGTTTAACTTCTCTGTTCCAAACACTACAGACACTAGTTTTATGTCTTGTGCGATACGTCACTCTGCTAATCTGTTTTGCTCAACTCTCGTAAGTGTGAGTGAGCGTGTGTGAGAGAGATTTACAGTGTAAGCTCATTCTCTCTAATATTGAATCTCACACAGTCGGTAAGGTGCTCTCTAAGCTGTTGTCTTCTTCACCAAGACTGTAAGGAGTTGAACACTTCTGTTTAAGCTCTCTCTCTATCTGAAATAGTGTTCTTCTCTCTTTTATTTTCTCTCTTCCCAGTAACTTTATTTCTGCATCTCTTGTACATGTATCGTTTTCTGCACAGTGCTCTCTTCCTTTGATCTTTCTTGAATCTTCAGTATATGTAGCCTTTGATGAATTGTTACCGTTTGAGAGAGCTCATAAATTGTGGCTGTCAATCTGATCTTCAGTAGTGACATAAGGTTCTTTCCTCTTTTGGATTTCAATCGCTCTATCAGCTTGGACGAAGTTCCACGGCTCTTTCAGTTAGGACCAAATTGTTGGGATCAATTTACCCTCTATATACTTGTTATTTTGACAATAATCAGCACTTGAGGGTGTAACCAGATCGAATGATAAGATGCAGGATTCAGCAAGGCATTGAAGCCGGTTTGCGATAACCAAACTGGTTCCAGTTGGTTGTTGAAACCAGCTTGATACAAAGAAAGCGCTCAACATGCTGGTTCCAGCATTTTGTTGAAACCAGCTCGAGACACCTCCAAATGATCTGGTCTTATCTTGAGCTGCAATAGCTCAGTGTTCTTTAATACTTGTGCACCGAGGTACAGATTGAGTAATGAACAATAATCATGCGAAAATAACTCAAACTGCACTTTAAATTTCAAAAGTTCGATTGTTTTATGCGTTTGAAAAATATGCAATGCGTGAATATGAAAATACTGAATTCAGTAAAGAAAGATACGTTGATTTGTTTATGGAAGTTTGAAGCTCAATCTCCTATGTCTCCCCTTCTTCCGCAACAGGAAGGATCCACTAGAAGACTTTTATTAAAACGCCCCCGCTGCAAGCCACTCCTACGACCCGCAGTCGCAAGAACTCCTAGCCACACCACTACACACCAGCCCACAAGCTGCGTGTGACTAACTCACTTCTTTACTGACTCAGTGCGAAAGACAACACATACTTCTTTAACGTCTCAGTGCGAAAGACAACTAGACTTGTTTAAAGTCTCTGTCCAAAGACTACAATGGAAGTATTTGATCTGATTCACCCAGCTCAACAATTTAGCTCTCAGCTCTCATATGTTAGTGAATCTGTGTGTGAAAGATATACAGTGTACGCTCACTCTCAAATTTATTCTCACACACTGGGAAGTGCTCCTCTTTGAGCTGGTCTCGCCAATGTCTTCCCAGAGCTTGTGTTGTGCGTTCTGCTGTTTTTCATATTGGTTCGCATAACACTTTGCTCTATTCTTTTGCGCTCATCTTCTATTGTATGCGCCTTGATCTCTTTTTTACTGCTCATTGTCTTCTTCATATAAATAGCCTTGTGCAGATTTTGTCCGTTGGACACATATTTCCAGCCGTTGATAATTTTTCTGAAAAGGTTCTGGCATGGTTGTACTTTGTGTCCTTTGTATTTAATGTTTTTGCAGGATATTTGGCTTTTAGCATGTGGGAATTGTACTTTGAGAAGACATCACAACAAATCGATTTGAATACTGAAAAGTAGTCTGTGTAACGCATTGTATTGAAATCTCTTTGCTTGTTGTTTTGTCTAATTTCTGCTCTTCAACTTAGACGACTTCTGCTTTGTTGACTGAGCTGGTTTGACCTTAACCAGCTTGAATTACCAGCTCGTAGATTTGATAGCATCTGTTATTGCTATACGAGCTAGTCTCTAGCTGCTCTCTTCTTGTCTGCTCTTGAGCTGCTTGAAGCCACCTTGTTCATCATACTCAGCAAGTCGCTTCTATGAGCTGATCTCTCAGCTGGTTTTCTCTTCCAGCTGGTTGCTTCTCTGCTGAGAGCCACTGAGCTGATTGCTTTTCGCTTCTCAGTGGACAGGACTAAACGAGCTCCTTCGTTTAGGTCACCAAAATTGCGTTGGCTTCGCACTCAATCAATGCTCTTGTGCGCTGCACTTGATCTGCACTTCGAGCAACTCTGTGCTTCAATCACTACACTTAAACTCTGCGCTTGAACTGCTCTTCTTACACTGCACTTGATCTTCTTGCTGCTCCTGCTTCAAGCTGGTGAACCAGCTTGGTGTTTCCTGCACTTCTGAAAGTAAACTGCTGTACCAGCTTGGGCGTCCCCTCACTATTCCAGCTAGATATCTTTGACCAGTCCAGCTTAGGCGTCCCCTCACTATTCCAGTTTGGATATCTTCACGTCTACTCTAGTCTAAGCAAGCTGTGCATGTCAAGTGGAGCGTTAGTACAATAGAAGCAAATTTTGTGTGAATCAAAACTTAGATTCTGATCTGTAAAAATAGATCCAACAAAAATACAGCTTTGTCCTTGCTTGTTCTGTTCATTGCTGATGGATCTGGATAACAGATCCAGAATGTGTTTTGAATTACACAAAACCTATTATTGTGTTACTGACATCTCTACGTAGTGTGCAGAAGTAATATTAGAATCCTGTATGAATGTAACGTGAAGAGTAGTACTGTGAGGAAATCAACAGAAGTGTTGGAAAGAATAAATCATTGACTGGAGAATTTTGTGGAAGAGAAATCTGAACAGAAGAATCGAGAAGGAAAAATCAGATATGCTTACGTGGACAGCAATGCTTACGTGGAATCCTGTGTGGACATACTTGCTTACGTGGACGAGAAGAAAACAAAAGTCTGACGAGAAGAGAACAGTAGATGGATCAGCAATGATGACGTCAGCAGTGACATCATCATGATCAGTAGACAAAAAACTGGATCAGCGATGATGACATCAGCAGTGATGTCAGCAGAATTAAGAGATGGATGAATAGTATAAATCTGATGAAGAAATGATCAGATGTTGTTAATAGAAATATCAGACGTTGATGATAAAAGAAGAAGCATCAGACGTGTAACAGAGACTTCAGACGATGAAGAGATGAATCAGACGTAGCGCGAACACAAAGAAAAACCAGACGTTGCATTTCAAAGAAAAGCCAGACGCAGTAGCTAAAGAAAAACCAGACGCAGCGCAAAGACAAAGTCAATCCAGATGTGAGCTACATTAAACCAGTTGTTGATATGCATTCAGACACAAGATACAGTAAAAAGCATATCCAGTCGCAAGCTACAGTAGATCATTCACTCAGACGCAAGCTACAGTGAAGTGTATAACCAGTCGTTGGCGATTCAGACGCAGGGAATATTGATTCAGCTGTTGGAGTACATTCAGACGCAATCACCGCTTAAATGGAAAGAATAAATGACTGAAATTGAGTCGTACAAATGCCTTTAATCAAGGGGACAAGATCAGTACTATTCTGGGAAATAGTACAATATACACAGAAGGCAATATACGATGTTTACACACATTTGAAAAGAAGATGATTTAGCCGTAACAAGCGCAGAAGGGATTTGAATCTATCTAACGGCTATATCTTTGAGGAAGATATATATTCAAGCAGAATTGAAGAAGACATGTGATCGATTCATGAGGGACGAAAAATAGAGAAATAACAGAGGGAAGAAAATAGAAGAACGAAGCAGTCGGCCACCATTAGAGAGGAGCTTACAACGACGTCGACTGCTGAGTTCTAATCAGCTCTTTAGGAGCAATTCCCAGTGTGTGAGATTTATCATTTGAGAGTTGAGCGATACACTGTAAAATCTCTCACACACAGATTCACTCGCATATTTTGAGAGATGTGTAAGTCCCAAATTTGATTGGGTCTGTAGATCAAATCTTCTAGTGGTACTTTCCGAGGCGGAAGAAGGGGAGACGTAGGATATTTATATCCGAACTTCCATAAACAAACATTGAGTAATCTCTTTACGATTTACAGTTCCGCATACGCACTAACATTAGCACGCACGCATAACAAAATTCACACACACACAAAGCAGATTTCTGAGTAACAAAAATCTGTTTGCATTGAGTTTTAAAAATTAGGATTCAGTTCTTGTGTTTTTCGCATGTTTCATTTACATACCAGATGTGTCTCCGATGCTTTATTTATGTTCAAGAACCCGAGGTATTGCACCTCCTTTTTAGCAGCCGTGAGCAGCACTTTTTATTTGCTGCTTGGCCGTGAGTTTGTTTTAATTTTTATAGGATCAGATCTCTCCCTTCCCTGTGTAGCGTTGCTTATTTTATTGTTGCATATGAGATCTGATCCTTCGGTCCTAACAAGTGGTATCAGAGCAGGTTGTTCTTGAACGAGCATGTGCTATTTTTTTTAAAAGGATTTTAAAGTTTTGAAAAGCTTATTGTATGAAGATAGGGAGAGGAATGATTTTTGAACTTCGGTTGATCTTTTGTCGAGCTGACACGGAATGAGCGAGTTTCGTGTGGATGCCAAGATTCTATTTTGGTTGGGCTGCTTTCAGCACATGTGACAAAACAGGAGAAATGAATGAAAAATCGGTAGTTCAGTTGTTGTTTTTAGCCGAATCTGAATACAGTAAGTGGTTCAATAGCATGTGTTCTTATTTGGAACAAAATCTATTTATAGTACTCTGATGGTTTTCAAAATCTGTTTTATGCGGAAATTTCAGCTGCTGATGCCTTGTTGTTTATTGTGCTTATATTATAAAAGACAGGGAGTGTGATAATTTTGGAATTGCAGAGCATTGTTCCAAAAGAATGTGCAGTGATATGTCTTCTGACGAGCTGACACAGATCTTGCTAGATTTGTGTGTATGCCAAGACTTTTAATTCTGGTTTGGGACAGAATTTAAAAGAAATGGAAGAGATTCTGTGAATTCCAGTTTTATTTATCTCTTAGTCTTTATTAATTTGAGCGATCAGTTTAAGCATCGGTTTCTGTTGCATCGTTTCAAAATCATAGCATATTGTTGCATTTGGTTCTTCCCAAAAAAACTGTTTTTGTTTTTCAAAATTTGTAAAACTCCTGTTGTTAAGGTTTTTGGTGTGGAAGTGTAGGGAGAGCTTCAGTTTAAAATTCATTGGGAAGACCGGAGACCCCTTTTCGATTTCCACAAAAAGGGAGAGAATTGTTAGATCATGCATTTATTATTTGAGGTTTTGTGTAAATCAAAAAAGGAGAGATTGATGGATCTGGATAACTGATTCAGAATGTGTTTTGAATTACACAAAACCTATTATTGTGTTACTGGCATCTCTACGTAGTGTGCAGAAGTACTATTAGAAACCTGTGTGAATGTAACGTGAAGAGCAGTACTGTGAGGAAATCAACAGAAGTGTTGGAAAGAATAAATCAGTGACTGGAGAAGTTTGTGAAGAGAAATCTGAACAGAAGAATCGAGAAGGAAAAATCAGATATGCTTACGTGGACAGCAATGATTGCGTGGAATCCTGCGTGGACAGACTTGCTTACGTGGACGAGAAGAAAACAAAAGTCTGACGAGAAGAGAACAGTAGATGGATCAGCTATGATGACGTCAGCAGTGACGTCATCATGATCAGTAGACAAAAAGCTGGATTAGCGATGATGACATCAGCAGTGATGTGAGAAGAATTAAGAGATGGATGAATAGTAGAAATCTGATGAAGAAATGATCAGATGTTGTTAATAGAAATATCAGACGTTGATGATAAAAGAAGAAGCATCAGACGTTAAACATAGACTTCAGACGATGAAGAGATGAATCAGACGTAGCACGAACACAAAGAAAAACCAAACGTTGCATTTCAAAGAAAAACCAGACGCAGTAGCTAAAGAAAACCAGACGCAGCGCAAAGACAAAGTCAATCCAGACGTGAGCTACATTAAACCAGTTGTTGATATGCATTCAGACGCAAGATGCAGTAAAAAGCATATCCAGTCGCAAGCTACAGTAGATCATTCATTCAGACGCAAGCTACAGTGAAGTGTATAACTAGTCGTTGGGGATTCAGACGCAGGGAATATTGATTCAGGAGTTGGAGCACATTCAGACGCAATCACCGCTTAAATGGAAAGAATCAATGGCTGAAATTGAGTCGTACAAATGCCTTTAATCAAGGGGACAAGATAAGTACTATTCTGGGAAATAGTACAATATACACAGAAGGCAATATACGATGTTTACACACATTTGAAAAGAAGATGATTTAGCCGTAACAAGCGCAGAAGGGATTTGAATCTATCTAACGGCTATATCTTTGAGGAAGATATATATTCAAGCAGAATTGAAGAAGACATGTGATCGATTCATGAGGGACGAAAAATAGAGAAATAACAGATGGAAGAAAATAGAAGAACGAAGCAGTCGAACACCATTAGAGAGGAGCTTACAACGACGTCGACTGCTGAGTTCTAATCAGCTCTTTAGGAGCAATTCCCAGTGTGTGAGATTTATCATTTGAGAGTTGAGCGATACACTGTAAAATCTCTCACACACAGATTCACTCGCATATTTTGAGAGATGTGTAAGTCCCAAATTTGATTGGGTCTGTAGATCAAATCTTCTAGTGGTACCTTCCGAGGTGGAAGAAGGGGAGACGTAGGATATTTATATCCGAACTTCCATAAACAAACACTGAGTAATCTCTTTACGATTTACAGTTCCGCATACGCACTTACATTAGCACGCACGCATAACAATATTCACACACACACAAAGCAGATTTCTGAGTAACAGAAATCTGTTTGCATTGAGTTTTAAAAATTAGGATTCAGTTCTGGTGTTTTTCGCATGTTTCATTTACATACCAGATCTGTCTCCGGTGCTTTATTTATGTTCAAGAACCCGAGGTATTGCACCTCCTTTTTAGCAGCCGTGAGCAGCACTTTTTATTTGCTGCTTGGCCGTGAGTTTGTTTTAATTTTTATAGGATCAGATCTCTCCCTTCCCTGTGTAGCGTTGCTTATTTTATTGTTGCATATGAGATCTGATCCTTCGGTCCTAACAAGTGGTATCAGAGCAGGTTGTTCTTGAACGAGCATGTGCTATTTTTTTAAAAGGATTTTAAAGTTTTGAAAAGCTTATTGTATGAAGATAGGGAGAGGAATGATTTTTGAACTTCGGTTGATCTTTTGTCGAGCTGACACGGAATGGGAAATTTCAGCTGCTGATGCCTTGTTGTTTATTGTGGTTATATTATAAAAGACAGGGAGTGTGATAATTTTGGAATTGCAGAGCATTGTTCCCAAAGAATGTGCAGTGATATGTCTTCTGACGAGTTGACACAGATCTTGCTAGATTTGTGTGTATGCCAAGACTTTTAATTCTGGTTTGGGACAGAATTTAAAAGAAATGAAAGAGATTCTGTGAATTCCAGTTTTATTTATCTCTTAGTCTTTATTAATTTGAGCGATCAGTTTAAGCATCGGTTTCTGTTGCATCGTTTCAAAATCATAGCATATTGTTGCATTTGGTTCTTCCCAAAAAAACTGTTTTTGTTTTTCAAAATTTGTAAAACTCCTGTTGTTAAGGTTTTTGGTGTGGAAGTGTAGGGAGAGCTTCAGTTTAAAATTCATTGGGAAGACCGGCGACCCCTTTTCGATTTCCACAAAAAGGGAGAGAATTGTTAGATCATGCATTTATTATTTGAGGTTTTGTGTAAATCAAAAAAGGAGAGATTGATGGATCTGGATAACTGATTCAGAATGTGTTTTGAATTACACAAAACCTATTATTGTGTTACTGGCATCTCTACGTAGTGTGCAGAAGTACTATTAGAAACCTGTGTGAATGTAACGTGAAGAGCAGTACTGTGAGGAAATCAACAGAAGTGTTGGAAAGAATAAATCAGTGACTGGAGAAGTTTGTGAAGAGAAATCTGAACAGAAGAATCGATAAGGAAAAATCAGATATGCTTACGTGGACAGCAATGCTTACGTGGAATCCTGCGTGGACAGACTTGCTTACGTGGACGAGAAGAAAACAAAAGTCTGACGAGAAGAGAACAGTAGATGGATCAGCTATGATGACGTCAGTAGTGACGTCATCATGATCAGTAGACAAAAAGCTGGATCAGTGATGATGACATCAGCAGTGATGTCAGCAGAATTAAGAGATGGATGAACAGTAGAAATCTGATGAAGAAATGATCAGATGTTGTTAATAGAAATATCAGACGTTGATGATAAAAGAAGAAGCATCAGACGTTAAACATAGACTTCAGACGATGAAGAGATGAATCAGACGTAGCGCAAACACAAAGAAAAACCAGACGTTGCATTTCAAAGAAAAACCAGACGCAGTAGCTAAAGAAAAACCAGACGCAGCGCAAAGACAAAGTCAATCCAGACGTGAGCTAAATTAAACCAGTTGTTGATATGCATTCAGACGCAAGATGCATTAAAAAGCATATCCAGTCGCAAGCTACAGTAGATTATTCATTCAGACGCAAGCTATAGTGAAGTGTATAACTAGTCGTTGGGGATTCATACGCAGGGAATATTGATTCAGCTGTTGGAGTACATTCAGACGCAATCACCTCTTAAATGGAAAGAATCAATGGCTGAAATTGAATCGTACAAATGCCTTTAATCAAGGGGACAAGATCAGTACTATTCTGGGAAATAGTACAATATACACAGAAGGCAATATACGATGTTTACACACATTTGAAAAGAAGACGATTTAGCCGTAACAAACGCAGAAGGGATTTGAATCTATCTAACGGCTATATCTTTGAGGAAGATATATATTCAAGCAGAATTGAAGAAGACATGTGATCGATTCATGAGGGACGAAAAATAGAGAAATAACAGAGGGAAGAAAATAGAAGAACGAAGTAGTCGACCACCATTAGAGAGGAGCTTACAACTACGTCGACTGCTGAGTTCTAATCAGCTCTTTAGGAGCAATTCCCATTGTGTGAGATTTATCATTTGAGAGTTGAGCGATACACTGTAAAATCTCTCACACACAGATTCACTCGCATATTTTGAGAGATGTGTAAGTCCCAAATTTGATTGGGTCTGTAGATCAAATCTTCTAGTGGTACCTTCCGAGGCGGAAGAAGGGGAGACGTAGGATATTTATATCCGAACTTCCATAAACAAACATTGAGTAATCTCTTTACGATTTACAGTTCCGCATACGCACTTACATTAGCACGCATGCATAACAATATTCACACACACACAAAGCAGATTTCTGAGTAACAGAAATCTGTTTGCATTGAGTTTTAAAAATTAGGATTCAGTTTTGGTGTTTTCCGCATGTTTTATTTACATACCAGATCTGTCTCCGGTGCTTTATTTATGTTCAAGAACCCGAGGTATTGCACCTCCTTTGTAGCAGCCGTGAGCAACACTTTTTATTTGTTTCTTGGCCGTGAGTTTTTTTTAATTTTTATAGGATCAGATCTCTCCCTTCCCTGTGTAGCGTTGCTTATTTTATTGTTGCATATGAGATCTGATCCTTCGGTCATAACAATTGCTCGTACGGTTTTTCTTTACTTTGCTTGATCATCTCTGGCCTGATCTTCTACGCTGTTCATCTGAGCAGGTCCCTGAGCTGATCCTCTACGAAGCTCCTTTTAAGCTGTTCTTGTTTTCATCTGTACAAATCTGCTTCGTAGAGCTTTGTTTGTTAGAGTAGATGCCCAACTAGCCAACTTGTGGCGTGTGGGTTTTCACTGACTCTTGTACAAACGATCTTTATATATGATATTCGCATTCTTTTTATGGCATTCTTTACTTTCATTATGTGTGTAATGATTTACAATTGTGTTGAGTAAAGACCTAGATTACACTAAAGCGTATGTTAGATGTGATAGTGGGTATGACGGCTATCATGAAACACATCTAATAGTCGCTGTGTATTCTGAACATGTTCCTAGTCGATTGGGCCGTCAAAAACGAGGATAAGGCCGCCCGAGTTCGAGACTAGTATCTGCGATGCGAAGTACCATGTTTCATTGGTAGGGAACATTGTGATGTTCTGAGCATGCAGATAGATAGTGACCTGGTGATCTATCGAACTACCCTCCTTCGGACTTTCCAAGTGGTTACCATTTGTCGAGTGGATAAGTCCGAGGTCTTGGTTGTACTGATTAGTCCTCACGACTCGAAACGTCATTGAGACTCTACATG
>KV017213.1:103469-115965 GCA_001598015.1 Dorcoceras hygrometricum
AATCTGAAAGAACAATTCAGACACTTGAAGATATGCTTAGAGCGGTAGTATTGGATTTTGGTATGTCATGGCAAGATTCATTACCGCTGGTGGAATTTTCATACAACAACAGCTATCAAACCAGCATTGAAATGGCTCCGTTTGAAGCGTTGTATGGAAGAAAGTGTCGTGTCGTTCACTACTGGGATGATGTTTCAGAAGTACCTGAGTTGGGACCAGAGTTAATTAGAGAGATGACTGAAAAAGTGAAATTGATTCAATTCAGAATGCCTGCTGAAGAAGCTGAGTTGGATGAAACTCTGAGTTATTTTGAACAACCAATTCAGATTCTTGATCGGAAAGAAAAGCAACTTCGAACGAAGGTAATTCCATTGGTAAAGATTCAATGGAATCGACATGGCGTCGAAGGCTTTACCTCCATCTCTTTCGGGTATACATGATGTTTTTCATGTATCTATGCTGAGAAAGTATATGCCTGATACTTCTCATATTATTCCTACTGAAGAAGCTGAGTTGGATGAAACTCTGAGTTATTTTGAACAACCAATTCAGATTCTTGATCGGAAAGAAAAGCAACTTCGAACGAAGGTAATTCCATTGGTAAAGATTCAATGGAATCGACATGGCGTCGAAGAAGCAACGTGGGAAGTAGAAGATGACATAAAACAACGATTTCCGTATCTATTCCAATAAGGTTAGCTCTTGTTCAGCATCAATTTCTCCTTATGTTTATATATATATAGCGACTGCTGATGAGTTCGAGGACGAACTCGAATCTTAGAGGGGGAGAAATGTAATGCCCAGCATCATTAAGAAGAGGATTAGTTTAACGTTCCAACATTTACGAATTAATGAAGCTTGATTATGAGCTCGGATTTCTTCTGGAAGTGTTGGGTGATTCAGGAACTGTGTATCGTTAAATCGCGCTAAGTGTGAGAACCAGACAAAATAACCAGGCGAAGCGATTTGATAAAATCAGCAGCAGGTTACTGTAGCTCGCGACTGGTGGAATTTTGAAATTCAGTCAAGGCGTGAAGCGTTATTTATTTGGTTCAGCTGGAAGCAAACGCGCGAAGACAAGAGTTAATGCGAGAGCGCCACGTGTTGGTTACTGTTACGCACGAGGAATCAGCAGCAAGAGTTTCTCACGCATCTGCTGGTTTATGTACCTGCTGGTTGAGAATGTATCGGCTGGTTGATGATGACGTAGGTACGACGTCGACGTCTTGGTAATAAACGAAAAACCAGTCGAGGTGAAAATGGTTCCAGCTGAGACATTAATGCGACATCGTTTTGACTTTTGAATATGAGCCTTGATACGATGTCGTTTAGCAACCAGGTGAGGAAGTGGGAATCAGTCGATATATTGTTGTATCTGCTGGTTGTCCAGTCGAGGGATCAATGCGACACCGTTTTGATTATAAACAGGAAATGTTGATACGATGCCGTTTCGACTAATGTTGCGAAATCAACCGTTGGAATAAGAGAGCGACCAGCTGCTGGTTTCTGTTAATAAAGATAGTACCAACTGATGATATATAACGACGTCGTCAAGGTTAGTTATAACGACATCGTTTTGAGTTTTGAAGTGTTGCGACTGGATTTATGTTGCGACTGGATTCATGTTGTTGCGACTGGTTGCGATTACAGCTGATTGTTGCGTCTGCTGAAGACAAAAGAATGATATTCGAACAGCAACTGAGGACGATCAACAGCAGTTGAGGAATCTGTTTATCGTTATCCACCTTCGAAGCGGTGGGAGTATATCTTGTTTGAATATTCAGCATGACATGTGGAACTTACATAGAACACGTTGGAAATGCTGCAGAAATACAGAGATCGATTGTCTATATATAGGAATGAATTTGAAATGCTGTGAACATCTGGATTTCAGTTATCGACCTTTGATATTGCAAGTATCTTCGGAAGTGAGGAACAGAGCGTAAGAACGTTAACGGAAGCATTTCGAAAACAGAGGAACAAAGGTATAGTCTGACAGAAGAGTCAGGAACTAGATTACTCGAGAATGATATTTCTTGAGTATTCCGCTGAAATCACATACATATTTGATTACTGTTCTTGATGTAGAACTGTTCTTGAATTAGAACTTGAGATTATATGTGTGTCGATCCATCACAGGTAGTGGATCTTTTATATTTGCATGAATTTGCATATTGAAGAGAATTGAATTGATTCTAATGCCCAGGACTGAGTTGGCCTGATTTTCGAAGCCGGAGATGGTTTTGATAGATGAATATTCATGTCAAGATCGGATACGAATCTTGATGGCATCGAACTGATATGGAATCAATTCTGAGATCGAATAAGAGAACTAGAATCATTTCATTTCATTGCATTTTACAGTTGATAAACTATTGTGCATTTTATTGTTATTATGTGTACCTGCTGATTTTACTGAGATGATTCTCACCGGAGTTGTCTGGCTGTTGTTTTGTTTTGTGTGTGTGCATGACAACAGGAAGAAGAAACTAGTGGGGAGCAACCAAGGGTAGTAATAGAAAACTACCTAGCAGCTGGATCAACAGCAGGAAGGATAAAACACCAGCTGAGAGTCTATGTTTGATCGAACAGTTGGTCTTAGGTTGTTCGAGTCTGGTTTTGTTTATAAGATATAAGCGTGTACTAGTGAACTTAGCTTGTAATCACTATGAACCATGAAGCATTTGTATAAATGAATACTATTGTCGATACAAGCTGAACCTTTTTACTACTGCTGATATAAGCTTCTGCTGGTTGAAATTTTTTTTTAGTAAGTTATGTATAAACCAGATTAGATTGTTAAACTTGTTTAGTTTACATTAATAACCCACTGATTAAGATTAGAAGGTTAATTGTGAGCAGAGGGCCTCACACAAAATATCTGTAAAACTCTGGACATTTGACCAAATTAGAGTGTGGTAACCTTGGTCAACAAATGACTAGAGTGTATCCTGTTCAGGTATGAAGTGTAGTCCAGTAGATAAACCAGCAACATCCAACACATGAGATGGAGCAGATGACCCTGCAGATGACTGGTGCGAAGCAAACACATCATATGGATCAACATAACCAGATGGCCCTATAGTATTGATAACGCAATGAAATCACAGTATCATAAACATAAGACGGAGCTGATGGCCCTGCAGATGACTAGTGTGAAGCAACACATCATATAGATCAACATTACCAGATGGCCCTGCAGATGACTGGTGAGAAGAAAACACATCATATTGATCACCATAACTAGATGGCCCTGCAGATGACTGATGAGAATCCAAAGACTACGTACTGAAATTTAAATTTTGTGGCATAGTACGTTGTCCGACAACCAAAAATCCATATGAAAGTGGTTTGTAACCAAGTCCATGTATAGTGGGAGATATAACACGGACAATTATGCGCTCAAACCACGGCATGTAGTTATCATTGGTTTGTCTGGACTTTCTGTTCCACAACCTGATCTATCCCAATGGTACGACTTTCAATCTGTGTTTCTATGTCCTATTCTCATCACGTTGAGGAGAAATGCCCAATGCAGGTACTGGAATAGATTGTCTCATTTTAAACTGTCGCATCACTCGATTAGGACAATGCATCTCAACAACCTCGAAGCAAATCAGAGGATAGACACAACGCCAGAAATGATTGTCATATGAATCAATATTTGTTTTAACATCAATATCGTTGCTTCTATACGCTGTCCGGTTAAACTGTAGTAAAAAAATTTACAAACAATTAAATATTACGAAGCAATTAAAAAGACATAATAAATTTAATTATTACCTCGTCATTGTTCATTTGATCGAAACATGCTCTAATATTATCACAGCATGTGTTGGCGCATGAGTGTAACAAAACACGGAGTTCCACCTAGTAATTTAAAAGCAGATTAATTATCTTTAAAATGATTTGAGTAATTGTATTATGTTATACATGACTAGTTAAATATTTTACGGTGTACCGTAGGGCGGTATTGATGTATGTACATCAGGTTGAATATTTGGTACAACAAGTGCTAAATTATTTCAATCGGGTTAACAAGTTTTATTCTGCTCGGGGCCCATATCTGTAAATAAAATGAATAAGGTTAAAATTAAAATATATAGTGAAACATTAGATTTACTTTCTGTTAGGATCGAAAAACAACAGATCGCGCGATACGTGCTGAACAGATTATGCGCGATCCGAACAAATCGCACCTAAGCTGAATCAGCACGGAGCAGAGCTGTACGTGATCTGAACGAATTGGTACCTGAGAGCTCTCACACACCTCGGGTACCAATTCATGGATAAAAAACTTAGATCGCGTTCTTTTAAAAAAAGGTTTTAAAATACATCATGCAATTGATCAAAACGGCTGATCGCGCCTAATCTGAATCAGCACGGAGCATGCCGAAGCTGAATCAGCACGGAGCAGAGCTACGTGATCCTAATGAGCAAAACATGAGCTGCAATAGCTCTGATTCTTGAAAGATTTTTATAATCGAGAATTAGATCGGGTATGATAAAAAAACACGCAATCCGAACTACTCTCTGAAAAATGAAATAAAAATCAAATGGTTTTTAAAAAAGTATGCGATGCATAAAGCAATAAAAAAAACAAATGCTAGAATTTTTTTCTGGAAGTTCGGTGCTGAATTTCTTACGTATCCCTATCTTCCATTGCTGGAAGGATTCACTAGAAGACTTTGATCTTACAACTATCTGTACAGATCCGCCTCAGCTGGGACTTACCCACTGCCCAAAGCTGAGACTCCTAGACAATATATTTTTCACTTGTTTATCGTCTCTGTGAGAAAGACTAAAACACCTAAATTTTACGTATTCGTGTCAAGAAAACTTTGATAAGTTGATTTGTGATTCACTCAACTAATCTATTCAGCTCTCGGCTTTCATATATGTGTGAGAAATATTACAGTGTAAGCTCACTCTCTCAAATGTTTTCACACACATTGGAAAGTGCTTCTTTCTAATCTGATATCTTCATCTTCTTCCCAAGTTGTGCAGTTGACTATAGTGATTCTGTGTTTAAGCTCTCGGCTGTACACCTTCCCTCAGCTTGTACATCTGCTGTCACCTGAGTGTACCAGCTCTTGACTATGCACACATTTTTTTCTTTCCTCATGTCGTAAACATTTTTTTCATCGGTTCAGCTCTCGATATATATAGCCTCTGTTCTGATATCCGTTGGACACATGTTCTTAGCCATTGAAAAGCTTCTATAAACTTTCTGACATTTTTGTACCTTGTGTGCTTCATCATTTAATGTTTTTGCAAGCTTTGTTGACTTTGAACATGTGGGCTCTGTCTCGATCAGACAAATTAGTTTGTTTTCTAGTATTCTGAATAAGGCTTGTACAAAATAATTCGTCTGAGCTGATATCCATTGGGTCTAGTCGAAGTTTTTTTCTGATCAGTTGTTCTCTTCTCTAAGCTGCTCTGAGCTGATGTGAGACCCGAAAGTTTATTGGATTAATTGAGTTAATTAATCAGGTTTATCATAGACCAGATTTGGCTTGAACAGATCTGGGATGAACCGGCTTTGAGCTGGTATTCTTGGAGAAGTAATCGGGTTAGTATAAGTCTTCCAAACAGCTCTGGAATGTTGGAGAATTTCCACGAGAAAGTGATCAGATTTGTGTGCTGGTAAGTACTAGTTGGTCGTATTCAGCTTTGGTAGTGAAATCTGTTGGCGCGCGCTATTTTGGTTACGCGTGTTGGAGGTTCTACGCGGGAAGCGATGCGACATTGTTTTGGGAGAAGCCAGATCTGAGTTACGAGCATGGCTGGTGTTACGTGGATAGTTCCGGTTCGTTGTCCAGGTTCGTAGTTATGGGGTAGACCGGTGCGGTTTGGAGATTTCAGATTTGGTGGGTTTTGTGAGTCAAATCTGAGAACGCGATGCGACGTCGTTTAGCGATTGAGATTTGGCTAGCGGGATGATGTGTCCTAGCGAGCGAGCGGTCCTTGGTGCGACGTCGTGTGAATGAGTTCCAAATCTTTTTTGGTGTAGAGTCCAGATCTGGAGTGATACTCAGATCTGAGTTAGGATCAACTCTAAGCCTGTTTTGTCAGTGGCTACTGTTCATCAGATCTGGTGGACTTAAGTTGTATATATAGAGGACTTTGACTGGTCTCGTCATTGTTTCCCGACACTTAGATATTTTCTTCCCGTAACTCAACTCTGTCGCGATACCCTAGCTACTGTTAACCGAACCTTATCTTCTCCGATTTTCGGTGGTAGACAGCTCCGATGGACGCAAGTGGTAGCGTTGAACTCCTCTTGCCAAGACCGTTCTTTCCTATAGCTCTTTCGTAGGCTTTGGGTTAGTTGGAAGAGGATCACGAAGGAAGTTTCCTCGTGTAGTCTGTTAGTATTTCGGCCGTTTGACTTTTGCCGTTCCGGTAGCTCGTTGGGTAAGTGTTAGTTCCTACCTTGTAGATGTATGTTGAGCAGGAAGGGTAGGACAGAGCTGGTGGAGCTCGTAGCTCCCAGTTCGTAGCTCTGAGCTTTGCGTCCCAGAGTTGTTGCTTGTATTTGACTTAGCAGGTTTCAGATCTGGTTGCTCGGGAACGCTATTGTGGTAATTGTAGCTCAGAACTAAGGTACGGATGTGAGCTTGTTTTACAGCGTTGGATTTGGCATGGATTTTATGTGTGCTGCTGTGTATGCTTCTGTGTTGTTATTGCTGGCTTCTGCTGCGTTGATTATTGCAAGCTGTTACATTGCATACACGCATTATACATGTTGAGCTCAGATCTTGTTTACCCATGCCTTTGTTGTGTTGATATGTGCGTATCAGGATGCTTGTGTTGGAGGCCGAGCGGGTAACTCCCGTGTCCCTCATCTCTCTGCTGGGATATGTTAGCTGCTATGAGCGGAGTGGATAGCTCAGCTCAGATCTTGTTTACCCATGCCTTTGTTGTGTTGATATGTGCGTATCAGGATGCTTGTGTTGGAGGCCGAGCGGGTAACTCCCGTGTCCCTCATCTCTCTGCTGGGATATGTTAGCTGCTATGAGCGGAGTGGATAGCTCCCACATCTCATGAGCTGGACAACAACAGGTTGAGCGAATTGTTGTGCATCTGGTACCGTGTGATGAGACGAGTGGGTAGCTCCCATATACTCACACACATCGTGGCCACTATCTTGCAGTTTACCTGTATCGTTGTTGAGCTGTATCCTGAGATCCTTTGGCACCCTGCCTTCGGTTGTAGCCTTGTTCTCATGCATAGTATCTGCATTTTATCTGTTGCTATCTAACTGCTGTTTTGCAGTTGTTCTCCGTACTAGGGTTTGACCCCATGTTCCTCTGGGGCTGGTTGTCTTGTATGCCTGTGTGTGTTTTCAGGTTATCATGGTTTCTCAGAGGGTCGTGGAATTGATCCAGATGGTAGTGTCCCGGGAGGTGGATAGAGTGTCCCAGTTATATATAGTGGATATATATTATAGTGTATTGATCTATGTTGAGCAAGAGACTCATCATGGATCCTTTTGATTGTATAATATGGAGTCACTCTATGCTTGTATGTTAGTTATGCTGTATGCGATGTAGTTGGTTTTCGAGCGTTGTAAAACCAGTATTTTGAATATCATTGTATTTGAACTTTTGTTTTCTAAGTTAGGCCAAAGAGAAAAATTTTAGCCACCATTTTAATGCTTCTGCTATTGTTTATTGCGTGGTTTATCTCTGTGTTGAGCACGAGGCCTGACATTTTTGGTATCAGAGCTTAAGCTGGGATAAGCTCGATTTCTTTTGATCACACTTGAGTCTAGGCACAATGTTGCTTGTTGCATGTGCATGACTATGTGATTTTTTTGTTATGTGACCTTACTGTTCTAGTGATCTTGGAGATGCCGCCTAGACGTAGGGGTAGAGCGAGAGGATAGATTCCGGAGGAATCCGAGGGTCAGAATGAGGAGGTGCAGCGTAGTATTCCTCTTCGTGGTCGTGCTAGGCGAGTTGAGGATGAGGTAGATGAGCTGGTAGCCCGCATGGACAACATTTAACTTGTGATGACGAGGTTTCAACGAATGAACCCTCAGACGTTTAACGTTGATGAGCTTAGTTCCGACGCCGAGTCCTGGTTGCAGCACATTACCGGGTTGTTTGATCGTGTGAGGTACGATGAAGAGCGTAGGTTGAGTTCGGCTACGTTCCAGTTGAGGAGGAGTGCTGACCGTTGGTGGAGAGGTGCTTATCGAGATCTAGAGGAGACCGGTGTAGGGATCTCGTGGAACCGTTTCTACACTGCCTTTCAATAGGAGTACGTCCCGGAGTCCTATGTTAACGCCAGCGAGCGTGAGTTTGATAACTCGGTTCAGGGGATTATGTATGTGGGGGAGTATGCACGGAGATTTTCTTCTCTTCTTGCGTATGTTCCGCATGTTTCTAGCCGTGATAGGGCAAAGAGGAACAAGTTCTTGGAGGGGCTGAATGAGGATTTTATTCGTTGGTGTTGGCGAGTTCACCGACTCGTTATGCGGATGCGGTGGACAAGGCTACTGTTATCAAGGAGGGACTGCAGAACCGTAGGTCTCGTGTTAGGTCGCAAGTGGTGCAAGGTAACCGTCCCATGGTTCCGGGGGTGCAACCTTCCCAGTCTTCGTAGTCGTCTCAGCCACCCCAGCAGCAGGCCACCCAATAGTCTGGACACCATAAGTTTAGGCCTCGTGGTCGTCAGTTCAAGAAGAAGTCGGGTTCTTGTTTTTCTGGTACGGGTAGTTCTAGCAGCAGTCGTCCCAGGGCCGATTTCTGTGGCCAGTGTGGAGGAAGGCATCCTACGGCACAGTGTGTTGGCGTTCAGGTTGCGTGTAACAATTACGAGCAGTATTGACACTTTGCAAGAATGTGTCCTTTGGCTGGATCTCAGGACACCATTGCCCCACCGCAGGGTTGTTCGGGGGACCTTGTAGAGGTCGTTCTTTTCCAGTTCAGCAACCGAGGATGGGGGAGACGCAGTTTAGGCCGTTCCAGCAGCCTGGTCCTTCGCGTTTTGGACACTCTTCCCAACCTCATTTCTCAGGACCCCAGCATGCCCAGGTGAATGCCATGACGAGGGAAAAAGCGGAGGGCACGCTAGTAGGAGTGATTGCAGGTGCTTTCTTTGTCTTTGATTTTCCTGCACGTGTATTGTTTGATACAGGAGCATCACATTCGTTTATTGCTGATGTGTTTGTGGTTGAGCATGGTTTGCATACCAATTCTTTGTGTGATGTTGTGTCTGTTGCGACTCCTGCCGACGCGAGGATTTTCCTGCACGTGTATTGTTTGATACAGGAGCATCACATTCGTTTATTGCTGATGTGTTTGTGGTTGAGCATGGTTTGCATACCAATTCTTTGTGTGATGTTGTGTCTGTTGCGACTCCTGCCGACGCGAGCCTATACTCCCAAGAGATTTTGTTGAATGGCTCTTAGGTTTGGTGAGAACGTGTTGGTAGCGAATTTGATCAGGCTAGTGATGTGGTATTTTGATTGCATCGTGGGAATGGACGTGTTGTCTAGCTATAGGGCCACGGTGGATTGTTTCCATGGCATTGTGCGTTTTAGGCCCCAGTCTGGCGAGAAATGGAATTTCCATGGCCACGATTCCAAGTCGAAGATTCCTTTGGTCTCTGCACTGGAGATGTTTAGCTTGTTTTCGTTGGAGAGCGTAGGATTTATGATCTACGCGTTAGATCCATCATTTTATTCGTGCGTAGAGCTCAGTGATATCCGGTCGCTCGTGATTTCCCTTATGTGTTTGAGGAGATTCCTGGTTTTCCTTCGAGAAGGGAGAACGAATTTAGCATTGAGTTGGCACCTGGTACAGCTCCGATCTCGTGAGTCCCATATCGTTTAGCACCAGCCGAGTTGAGGGAGCTTAAGGTACAACTTAGAGACTTGTTGGAGAATGGCTTCATTAGACCGAGTATGTCCCGTGGGGAGCGCCTATCTTGTTTATGAAGCGAAGGATGGTTCGATGAGGATGTGAATACACTTCCGGCAACTGAATAAGGCAACAGTGAAGAATAAGTACCCTTTGCCGAGGACCGATGATTTGTTTGACCAGTTGAAGGGTTCAGCCATGTATTCGAAGATCGATCTACGTTCGGGGTACCATCAGTTGAGGATTCGGGGGCAAGATGTTGCGAAAACTGCATTTCGTACGAGGTATGGGCATTATGAGTTTTTGGTTATGCCTTTTGGTTTGACAAATGCGCCTGCAGTTTTCATGGACCTGATGAATCGAGTATTTCGAGAGTTCATCGATCAGTTTGTGATTGTGTTTATCGATGACATTTTGGTGTAGTCGAAGACTCCGATGCAGCACAAGGAGCATTTGAGGCTGGTTCTCCAGACGCTTCGAGACTCGCAGCTGTATGCTAAGTTCTTCAAATGCGAGTTTTGGTTGGACAGAGTTGTGTTTCTGGGTCATGTCATTTTAGCAAGGTATTTATGTGGATCTCAGTAAGGTAGAGGATGTTGTTAACTGGGAGCGACCCAAGAATATTTCAGAGATTCGTAGTTTCTTGGGTTTGGCTAGCTATTATCATCGCTTTATAGACGGATTCTCTAGAATAGCTAAGCCTATGACGTAGTTGACCCAGAAAGACAAGAGATTTGTTTGGACTGAGCAGTGTGAGAACAGCTTCCAATTTCTCAAAGAGAAGCTAACTTCAGCGCCTGTGTTAGCTTTGACTTCAGGATCAGGTGGTTTTGTGGTTTGTTCGGATGCTCCGCTCAATGTATTGGGTTGTGTGTTGATGCAGCATGATCGAGTCATTGCGTATGCCTCTCGTCAGTTGAAATTGCATGAGACTCGATACCCAATTCATGATTTGGAGTTGGCAGCAGTGGTATTTTCCTTGAAGATTTGGTGCCAGTATCTGTATGGTGAGCATTTTGTGGTGTATACAGACCACAAGAGTCTTCAGTATCTGTTCTCTCAATCAGATGTGAACATGAGAAAGCGTAGATGGATGGAGCTGCTTAAGGATTTTTATCGTGAGATCCAATATCAGCCTGGGAAAGCGAATGTAGTTGCTGATGCTTTGAGCAGAAAGGCTCAAGTGGAGATGTTGACTTCGTTGCAGATTTTGAAGTTCCATGAGCATCTAGACACTTCTGGTTGGCGGTTTTACCCAGGTGAGGATTATGTTGTGGTGTCTTCTTTCCAAGTTGAGCCAAAGATTGTTGCTAATATTAGAGCAGCCCAAAGAACAGATCCATACATCCATGAGCTGAAGTGGAAAGCTCGAAATGGACAGTTGGAAGAATATTCTGTCTCATCTGATGGTTGTTTGAGATTTTGTGGAAGGTTGGTAGTGCCAAATCTGATTGACTCGAAGGTGGAGATCTTGAGAGAAGCTCAACTGTAGTAGACACAGTGTTCATCCTGGTGCAAGAAAGATGTACCATTCTTTGAAGCCGCACTTCTGGTGGGCAGGTTTGAAGAGTGATTTTGCGGGTTTTGTTGCGTGTTGTCTAAACTGCCTGTTGGGGATCCGGATCCGCCCCCCGGCAAGGCAGCGGAAGAACAATAAACAGAGAACCGGGAGGCGATCAATACGAAAACAAATTAACATACTATGACATTCATAGGATGTTTAAGCGGATTACCTTGCTGGCACTTGTGCCTGGCTCCAACCGGTGTTTCAAGAACCCGACTCTTCTCGGTAGATTGCGGTAGTTACGCCAATCCGGTCCACGACCAGATCCGAGACTCCTTCGTCAGGCTGCACTAGAAGCCCTGACGAGATCAGCACGAACGAATACTCCTCGAAAAACTAGGCCGGAACAATTTCCGGCGAAGTAGCGGCGGCGGCGGGCGGCGCACGGCGGAGGCGTGATCGAGAGGGAGGGAGGCGGCGGTTTGCTTAGGGTTTTAGGGTTATGAGTTGTGTATGTAGTGAATTAGTCATTAAGTCTAATAATAACAATTATATAGACTTAACAATGGACTTGGACCGGCCCATCGGGCCCGGGTCCAAATGACGATATCCATTGCTGCGACTTCATCGTAACTACGATCGCCGATCAGATCGGACCGATCGACTCAGTTTCCAAAACTGAATGTTATGATATGAAAAACAATTTTTCAGATCATCTAACCCTAAATTGCAAAATGACCGTTTTGCCCCTCAACGGCGTCAAATCCCGGTTTGACCCCTGTTGACTCTTAGGAAGTCGCACTTCCCGAAATCCTCTTCTCGTGCTCAACACATTGAGCTGAGTATCCGTGTGGGAATCTCGAATCTAGTACTTGTGTGACCCTCAATGGTTCAGGGATACAGCTAGCCGTGGGCCCACAACCATTGTGGCTCCGGAATCACAATTCCGGACCTGCCCAACGGATCATGGTAAAGCGTCTAGCAACATCGCCCCATGATCCCCTAGGTATCACTGATAATGCCTGCAAGAACCAGTCGGTCGTGGTTAGCGTACAGTACGGTCCTTTCAATCCATATATCCCGATCAGATCAACGACCATTGGTAAATCGAGAGTCGCTA
>KV017213.1:120867-138975 GCA_001598015.1 Dorcoceras hygrometricum
GGCCTTATCCTCATTTTTACGGCCCAATCGACTAGGAACATGTTCAGAATACACAGCGACTATTAGATGTGTTTCATGATAGCCGTCATACCCACTATCACATCTAACATACGCTTTAGTGCATTCTAGGTCTTTACTCAACACAATTGTAAATCATTACACACATAATGAAAGTAAAGAATGCCATATGAGAAAATGCGAATATCATATATAAAGATTGTTTGTACAAGAGTCTATAAAACCCACACGCCACAAGTTGGCTAGTTGGGCATCTACTCTATCACTGCCAGCAAGTTAAGGCCGAGAGGATGAGACCTGGTGGTCTATTGCAGAGTTTGGAGGTACCCCAATGGAATTGGGAGCACATAGCAATGGATTTTGTGACCCATTTGCCTCGTTCCAGCCGAGGTTGTGATGCTGTTTGGGTTGTAATTGATAGATTGTCGAAGTCTGCTTACTTCATTCCCTACAACATGATGCATTATTTGAAGAAAATGGCGAAACTGTACATAGATTTCGTGGTGCGTTTGCATGGTGTGCCTGTTTCTATTGTTTCAGATCGTGATCCGAGGTTTACTTCCAGGTTTTGAAAAGTTTGCAAACGGCTTTGGGTACCAGATTGGCTATGAGTATAGCGTATCATCCCCAAACAGATGGTCAATCTGAGAGAACTATCCAGATTCTAGAGGATATGTTGATAGCTGTTGTGATGAATTTCTGTGGTAGCTGGCAAGATTCATTGTCTTTGGTTGAGTTTTCGTATAAAAACAGCTACCAGGTCACGATTGGTATGGCACCATTTGAAGCATTGTATGGCAGGAAGCGCAGATCGCCTATATGTTGGGAAGAAGTGGGGGAGAAGCAGTCGTCTTCTCCAGAGTTTGTGTAGCAGATGAGAGATCAAGTGGATCTGATTAGGCAATGTATGAAAGCTGCGCAAGATCGCCAAGCCAGCTATGCCAATCGCAGGCGCAAGCCTCTCGAATTTCAGGTTGGTGATATGGTGTTCCTGAAAGTTTCTCCTTTCCGCAGCGTTATGAGATTTGGTCTCAAAGGAAAATTAGCTTCTTGTTATGTTGGACCATATGAGATTGTTGAGAGGATCGGAACTTTGGCTTATCGGCAGTTGTTGCCGCCAGATTTGTCCTCACTGCATGATGTGTTTCATGTGTATATGTTGAGGAAGTATGAGCCAGATCCTTCGCATGTGCTAAGAACTGATGAGGTGGAACTGGATCGGACTCTGAGCTATGTTGAGCATCCCTTGCAGATCTTGGACTGAAAAGAGAAACAGCTGAGGAACAAGACCATTCCTTTGGTGATGGTCCAGTGAAGCAAACATGGTAGAGAAGAGCTACGTGGGAGCTGGAAGAGAAATGCAACGTGAGTGGCCACATCTGTGACACCCGAACCCATGGGAATCACGAATTGGGTAAATAAAAATTTTCAAAATAAAAGAAGGGCTAAAAGATAATTTGTTATAAGATGTATCTCTTATAACTTCAAAAGAAATAGAAACTCGAAGAAAAAACTAACAAACATATAATTTCGCGCCAACTACTGAAACTTGTTTGCGGAAAACAGAGTCTAATATATAACTTTGCAATTGCGAGTACAACACCCGAATTTATACATGAATAAAAAGCTGTTGTAATTGATTTCAATACAGTACTTCTAAGATACAAAACAACGACTGCTACGACATGGAATACGTTGGCCATTGAAAAACACACATCACCCAGCAGCTGATTCATGTTTCACCACCTATTCGCTCCTCAGCTGTCGCACCTGCACCATTTTAAAAGCTAATGAGCCTAGGGGCTCAACAAGTAAAATCCGAACAATAACAATTTCATTGAACGCAGGAAGACATCTGAACATACAAAACGTTTCATAAACTTGGAGACAGGGGATAATAACCCAAATCTCAATATCAATATCTTTTCTTTAGATTTATGGCATATAAGCTCCTCATGGTCCGTGTTTCACTTTGATCAAAATGACTTCCGATATCAGTTTTAGCATATAGCTCATATGAAAGGGCAGTCGACATCTAGACAACTGCTCACCTTTCTCCTTGGTGACCGTCAACTATCTATGCCATAATCTTAAATAAACTTTGTTCCATTAACATCATTTCGTAAAACTTTCTTTCTTTATATCCTCGGGTTCCATCATTTAAAACTCTCGCTTTCATTTTCAAAACTTTACTGAGTATTGAGTTCAACTTTGGAAACGTTACATTGATATAAGACCAGTCGGAAGAGAAACCAGTCGTAGGATAAAATCAGACGTAGTGAACAGTACCAGTTGCAACGAATAGGAACCAGTCGCAAGGTCTTATATTAAACAAAACGACGTCGTTAGTGCAAGAAAAGCACTAACATACGTAAAACTAGACGCAAGTATTTTACTAAAAGAAACCAGCTGCAAAGTTTATTTTAAATGAAACGACGTCGTTAGCATATCGACCAGCCTTAGGAAAAATGTTAATAACCAGCCGCAATGAACAGTAGAAACCAGACGCAAATTTTGGAATGTTTCATACTAAGCAAAACGATGTCGTTCAAAGAAATTTGACACGACAATAAAACCAGTCGCAAGAAATGAAACCAGATGTAAGGAATAGAAATCCAGACGCAATGAATAATACCAGTCGCAAGACTAATACCAGCTGAAATGAACAGTACTTAGAAACGAATAGAGCAACTGCTGAACTATTACAACAAAATGCATCTGCTGGTGAAAAGTGCATCTGCTGAATTTTACGAAAGCAATGTAACTGCTGGATTTTACAATAAGAATGCATCTGCTAAATTTTAACTTAGTATTTGTAATATCAAAACAACAACTATACTATCAGCCGTTGCCTATCAAACCGGACTTCATACTGATTCAACTAGCATCTACCGATTACATAGTTATCAAATTCTGATATTACAACTACTAAATTGAAGAACATTCATAAACATTCTGGGAATATACTCGAATCCTCAGTACTTTAAAACATCATAATCTTTCTGGAAAACATTTGAAAGCATAAAACATTATTTTCGAATCCATCTTTCCTTCCTTTTCATGTCTAAATCATTTAAAACATGAAATTTAAACATACTGTTACACATACAAGCAAAACACTCAGAAACAACAATATATACTTCAATTGGTGAGTCAAAAATCAGCTTCTATTTGCCTTAAACAAAGCTTTGCAACAGCAACCGATTCCTGCAGAAATCTTCTCTTTAAGCAACGCACGAACTCTTCTGGAAATATTTTGAAGAACACCTCAAGAATTTTCTTTGCAAATGATAAAGATCTTACTTTGAAAACAGGTTTTATATGAAAGGGATTAGTGGCAAGCTACTTGTAAAATCAAGCATGACACACTTATAAAATTTAGTAAAATTCCCTTCATATAATTTTAATTTGTAAAACACCAAACCTTTTTCAAAAGAAATCATTTGTCCTCCTTAAAATATTTTTCAATCGATTTAAAACCAGCTCGTGCATAACTTTTGGGAGTCATCTGCTGGAACCAGCCGCAATGCATCTTATGTTCTGAAATCAATGAATCAGAAAATACATAACATTTAAAATTGCCAATTTTGCCCATGAGATCAATAAAATGCATAAATGTGGTCCTATGGATTTTCGGGCGTTACAACATCTGTTTGAGTAGATGTTGCATTTGTTTCCAGTAGCTAGTTTTGTTTGTGTTGTTTGTTCCAGTTATCTTGAACTCTTGGTTAGTAGCCTCTTGTTGATGTGGGAGAGTCGCTGGTTGTTTTGTGCGTAGCAGGATTTTCCAGTGTTGTGGTTTTGGTTCAGATCTGGAGTTGTTATTTGATTTTGAGGAAGAAATCTATTTTCAGTGGGGGAGGAATGTGAGACCCGAAAGTTTAATTGATTAATTGAGTTAATTAATCGGGTTTAGCATAGACCAGATTTGGCTTGAACAGATCTGGGATGGACCATCTTTGAGCTAGTATGCTTGAAGAAGTAATCGAGTTAGTATAAGTCTTTGAAAAAGCTCTGGAATGTTGGAGAATTTACGCGGGAGTGATCAGATTTGAGTGCTGGTCAGTACTAGTTGGTTGCATTCAGCTTCGGTAGTGAAATCTGTTGGTCTCACGCCATTTTGGTTATGCGTGTTGGAGGTTATACGCGGGAAACGATGCGACATCGTTTTGGGAGAAGCCAGATATGAGTTACAAGCATGGTTGGTGTTACGTGGATAGTTTTGGTTCGTTGTACCGGTTCGTAGTTATGGGGTAGACCGGTGCTGTTCGGAGATTTCAGATTTAGTGGGTTTTGTGAGTCAGATATGAGAATGCGATGTGACGCCGTTTAGCGATTCAGATTTGTCTAGCGGGATGACGTGTCCTAGCGAGCGAGCGTGTGAGGACTAGAAATCTGTTAAGTATGATTTAATGGCTAATCATCTTTTGGGATTAAGATTTGTAACGAAAATTGTGATTTCTGGGTGCTCAGATTTAGACGTAGAGTGATGAGCAGTGAGAAGTTGGTGCTCGAGTGAGATCTGCGTCAAATTTGGAGATCAGTAGTTGCCTTTTCCTATCGGGAAGCGATTCCAGTGGTAATTCAGATTTGAGGTTCATCGCTGGGAGAAGCTAGGCCAGCAGCATTCTTTCGCGGGGTGATAGCGAGCATTCAGATGTTGGTACTCAGTGGTAGCGTGATCAGATGTCAACGCTAGTCAACACAGCTGTGAGGATGTATCTTGAGGCAGCTGTTCGCGTTAGCGCGTGGGTTCGAGAAGGTGCCACGTGTTAGTCAACACGTCTGAGTTGACCGCTGGTTGTTAACGCCATTCAGATTTTGTTATCAGGAGAGAGATCTGTTCAGATGTTGCTAGAGGGAGAGATCTGTTTCAACTGTGGAAGCTCTGCTACGTCGTTTTGATTAGTTGGTGCGACGTCGTTTGCTGTGGAGTTAGTAACTCGTTTAGACATCTGAACCATATCAGCATAGCCACTTGAGGGCGAAAGCTGGATACAGCTTTGAGAGGACTTTTGCCTTAGTATAAGCAAAGATCTGAATTTCTTAGAACAGTAGTGACTCAAGGATTTTATATACCAAGTGCTGCTCAACACTTAGCGTATTTTGAACCCGAAATTCCTCATCGTTTTCTCCAGTGAAACCCTCGATAGATACTGTTCACCCGAACCCTTCTCCGATAAATTTCCGTCGTTTTCTGCCGTTGTTTGGAGTGAGACCGGTGGCGTTGAGCTCGTCTTGAGTAGCTCTTTCGATTGATGCCAGTTAGGTGGCTTGAGGAGAAGTTGGAGAGGGAGCACGAAGTAACAGTGTTGCTCGAACGTTTTTGCAAGCTAGACCCGAGAGTTCTTAAGCTCTCTTGAGCTTTTGGGTAAGTGATTTTGGCTGTTTTAAGTTAGTTCTAGCTATTAGAATCTGCTTTGATAGGTACAACCAGATTTGAGTTCTTGACCGTAGGAAGTATGTTGTAGAAGCTAGGATCTGAGCTGAATTTTGAGAAGCTTTGACAGATTTAGTTCCTGGACAGTTCCTCCTGTTGGTGTGCCGTGACCAGTGAGGAAGAAATTTGTGTAGGCTGAAATTGCCGTGCCTGGTGAGATCTGTTGAGGTAGAACTTGAGAAGTGAAGGTAAGATTTGAGCTTTTGTTAACAGCTTAGACGTAGCGTGCTAGTATTTAAGGCATGAAATCTGTGCTATGTGATTTCTGTGTTTACATGAACCGCCTGATTGAATTGATATGTTCTATTTACGTATTATATGAATGTTGAAATCAGATGTGAATTTCTTGGCATTCATGCATACATATTGAGCCATTGATTGATTGAGAACCTGATACAAAGCCACGTTGTGATCGGCAGACAGATGTGTCGTGCCTGAAAGGTACAACGCTATCATCAGAGTGGTGACCAACTGATTAGTTGCGTCTGAAAACAACCGAGCTGTGATGGCTGATGGGCCTGAAGATCACAGACTGATGATTTCCCCGGTTGATACACTGTGCGGGTATAGAGGCTCGATTGAGATTACTGCCAGCTGATTAGCAGGCCTTGGTGACCGATTTTCCTCGACAGCCACATGCATTCATGACTTAGAATACTGCATGTTTATGATTTGCTGTTATATTAGTGGTCATTCGTACTGAGGCTTGATCTCGTATTCTATTTCTTGTTTTTTGTTGTTTGGGGCTGTGTTGCCCAGTTGCAGGATCTTTAGGTAACCAAGCTGGACAGACTGGAACCCCAGCTGGTCGATCCCCATTTCCTTGAAGTCCCAGTTATTATATTATGTTTTGATCCAGGGGATGCCCTGAGGTTGTATGTATCTGGGGGATCGTTGTTGATTTGATTTAAGATTACCTGTTGTTGTATGAGTTTTGATTTAACTCGTATTTTGAGTATGACTATTTTGAAGATATGATTTGGTCCCTTGAAGTCCCAGTTATTATATTATGTTTTGATCCAGGGGATGCCCTGAGGTTGTATGTATCTGGGGGATCGTTGTTGATTTGATTTAAGATTACCTGTTGTTGTATGAGTTTTGATTTAACTCGTATTTTGAGTATGACTATTTTGAAGATATGATTTGGTTTATTTCGAAAAGTTTTAGCCCTATTTTATGCTTCCGCGTTTATGTGCTTAATTGTGCTATTAATCCTTGTTAATTAGCACGGGGCCTGACACTTTTGATATCAGAGCTTTAACTGGGATAAGATCCTTTTTCCTTTGATGACACTCGAGTCTAGGCACAGAGTTTGGATTTGATTTTGATTGACTCTGTGGCTTATGTGATTATTTTACATGTCTCTTTGCTTTATCTGCTGTTAGTCCTTACCCTGAGATTTGTTTAGATGCCGCCAAGAAGAGGTAGAGGTAGGACTGCTAGACGTTCCGCTGAGGAGTCTTGGGCCTCGGAAAGTGATGACGGTATCCAGCAGACTATCCCTTTGCGTCGTCGAGAGAGACAGGCAGAGGTAGAGGATGTGACGAGACAGATTGGCGAGATGGAGTTAGTTCTAGCGAGATTTCAGCGGACGAATCCCCCTACGTTCGCGGGCACCGAGGGAGGTTTGATGGCCGAAGGTTGGCTAGTTCAGATGGAAGAGTTGTTTGATACTTTGGAGTACATCCCCTATAAGTCGTTGAAACTAGCGGTGTTGCAGTTGAGAGCTAATGCGCAGCGCTGGTGGAGAGGTACTTCCCGTATCTTGCAAGAGCGTGGGGCTGTGATTACTTGGGACAGCTTCTGTGCAGCGTTCCGACAGGAGTATACCCCAGAGTCCTACTACAACAGTCATGAGCGAGAGTTTGACAACTTGAAGAAAGGGAATATGAAGGTAGCCGAGTATGCCAGACAATTCTCTTCGCTTTTGATGTATGTTCCCCATGTAGCGAACCAGGAGAGGACTAAGAGGAACAAGTTCCTGAAGGGTTTGAGACCTGATTTGTTCCGGATGGTGTTGTCTGGTTCACCTGCAACTTATGTTGAGGCAGTGGATCGAGCTGTAGATATTGCTCTTCGCTTTTGATGTATGTTCCCCATGTAGCGAACCAGGAGAGGACTAAGAGGAACAAGTTCCTGAAGGGTTTGAGACCTGATTTGTTCCGGATGGTGTTGTCTGGTTCACCTGCAACTTATGTTGAGGCAGTGGATCGAGCTGTAGATATTGAGGAGAGTTTTTTGGAGGCACAGGCTCCGGTTTAGCCATCAGTGGGGCACACGTTTCAACCGGTGCAAGATGTGTCGCAATCATTTCAGTCTCCTCAGGGGTCGTAGCAATCGAATCGTCAGAGGCAAACAGTTTAAGAAGAAGACGCATTCGAGTTCCTCTGGTTCTGTGAGTTCTGGTGGCAGTTGTTTTGGAGGTGCGTTTTGTGGACAGTGCGGAAGGAAGCATGAGACTTCGCAGTGTCGTGGAGTTCGAGGTCTTTGTCATCTCTGTGGACAACCGGGACATTTTTCTAGAGAGTGTCCTTTGATGGGAGGGCAGTCTTTGAGTCAGTCACAGCAAGGTTCCGCTGGTGGTTCTTCGCAGTGGCAGCAACCTTTTGTTCCGTCCCAACGCTCGGGATTCCAACCTCGTGAGCCTTATTGGTTTGGATTAACTTCGAGACCTCAGTTTCCAGGACCACAGCAGGCCCAGGTGAATGCCTTGACGAGAGAGCAGGCTGATGAGATACCTACGGGAGTGATTCAAGGTACATGCTTTATCTTTGATTTTCCTGCATGATTTTTGATTGACACTGGAGCATCACACTCCTTCATTTCTGAGTTGTTTGTGTATGAGCGTGGTTGAGTTCTTCCCACCGTGTGATGTTGTCTCCGTGTCCACCCCTGCTAGCGTGAGTCTGTTGTCCCGAGATATGGTGTTGGATTGCCTGGTTAGATTTGATGAGCATGTTTTAGTGACCCATCTGATTGTTCTTTGAATTAGAGATTTTGATTGTATCTTGGGTATGGATGTGTTGACTGAATATAGAGCGTCCGTTGATTGTTTCCATGGTGTGGTGAGGTTTCGGCCTCGATCAGGAGAGAAATGGGAGTTCTATGGTGCTGATTCGCGACCTAAGATTCCTTTAGTATCTGCCATGGAGATGTTTAGTTTGTTGTCACTAGAGAATTTAGGGTTTATGATCTATGCCCTAGACGTTTCCCACGAGTCGAGAGTGGAGTTGAGCGATGTTCCGATTGCTCAAGAGTTCCCAGATGTGTTTCCAGACGAGATTCCTGGATTTCCTCCGAGGACTTCAGTATAGAGTTGGTGCCTAGTACAGCCCCGATTTCTAGAGCTCCGTATCGATTGGCACCAGCAGAGTTGAAAGAACTCAAAGATCAGTTGAGAGATCTTCTTGAGAAAGGCTTCATTCGACCGAGTATGTCGCCTTGGGGAGCTCCGATTCTGTTTGTGAAGAAGAAAGATGGATCTATGAGGATGTGTGTTGATTTTTGGCAGTTGAACAAAGCGACAGTGAAGAACAAGTATCCGTTGCCGTGGATTGATGACTTGTTCGATCAGTTGCAAGGATCGGTCGTGTACTCGAAGATTGATTTGCGCTCTGGCTATCACCATTTGCGGATTAGAGACGCAGATGTAGCGAAGATAGCTTTCCGAACGAGATATGGGCATTATGAGTTTCTTGTGATGCCGTTTGGATTGACGAATGATCCTGCTGTGTTCATGGACTTGATGAATTGCGTCTTTAGCGAGTACATTGATCGATTCGTGATTGTCTTCATAGACGACATCTTGGTCTATTCGAGGAGTTTCAGAGAGCATAAAGAGCACTTGAGACTAGTGTTGCAGAGACTGAGAGACTCACAATTGTATGCCAAGTTCAGCAAGTGTGAATTTTGGCTAGATAGAGTTATCTTCTTGGGTCATGTGATTTCAGCGCAAGGAATTTCTGTGGATCCTAGTAAGGTCGAAGCAGTTCTTAACTGAGAGCGACCTAGGAATGTTCCCGAGATCCGTAGTTTCTTGGGGTTGGCTGGCTATTATAGGCGTTTCATTGAGAAGTTCTCTTAGATATCCAGGCCGATGACTCAGTTGACCCAAAAGGATAGGAAGTTTGTTTGGACTGATGAGTGTGAGTCGAGTTTTCAGATGCTGAAGGAGAAGTTGACTACTGCTCCTGTTTTTGCCTTGCCTTCGGGTTCTGGAGGTTTTGTGGTGTGCTCCGATGCTTCTCTGAGTGGTTTAGGGTGTGTTTTGATGCAGAGCAGGTACATGATTGCGTATTCGTCTCGATAGTTGAATCCTCATGAGACGAGATACCCCGTTCATGATTTAGAGTTGGATGCGATTACGTTTGCCTTGAAGATATGGCAACATTATCTGTATGGTGAGGATTTTGTGGTGTACACCGACCACAAGAGTTTGAAGTACATCTTCACCCAGTCATATTTGAATATGAGGCAACGTCTTTGGATGGAGTTGCTTAAGGATTTTGATTGCGAGATACAGTATCAGCCTGGACGGATGAACTTAGTAGCTGATGTCTTGAGTAGAAAAGCCCACCCTGTGATGCTAACATCCTTGAGTATCTCGAGAGTACACGAACAATTGAATGCTTCTGGTTGGCGATTCCAGCTGAGTGATCAGTATTTCGTGGTTTCTTCGATTCAGGCTGAACCACAGATTTTGATTGACATCAAAGAGGCGCAGAGGACTGAAACGTATATCCATGAATTGAAGATTAAGGCCCAGAATGGTCTGTCTGAAGATTTCTCTGTTGCTTCGGATGGGTGTCTGAGATTTCGTGGTAGATTAGTGGTTCCGAACTTGATTGATTTGAAAGAGACTATTCTGAATGAAGCGCATTGCAGTTGTTATAGCGTGCATCCGGGGAGAAGAAGATGTATCATGCTTTTAAGTCTCACTACTGGTGGGAAGGCATGAAGAACGACATTTCTGCTTTTGTTGCTCGATGTTTGAATTGCCAGCAGGTCAAAGCTGAGAGGATGAGACCTGGTGGATTGTTACAGAGTTTAGAAGTGCCCCAATGGAATTGGGAGAACATCTCCATGGATTTTGTGACTCATTTGCCTCGATCGAGTAGGGGATGCGATGCGATTTGGGTGGTGATTGATAGACTCTCGAAGTCAGCCCATTTCATTCCCTATGATGTGAGGTGCTCGATGAAGAAGATGGCGAAGTTGTATGTCGACCATGTGGTTAGATTGCATGGAGTGCCTGTTTCGATAGTGTTAGATAGAGATCCGAGATTCACCTCTCGATTTTGGAAGAGTTTGCAAGCAGCTATGGGTTCGAGAGTGGCTATGAGTACAGCTTATCACCCCCAGACAGATGGCCAATCTGAGAGGACCATTCAGACTTTAAAAGATATGCTGCGTGCAGTTGTGATGAATTACAGTGGTGGCTGGCAGGATGCCTTGTCCTTAGTTGAGTTTTCTTACAACAACAGATACCAAGTGACTATTGGAATCGCTCCGTTTGAAGCTTTATATGGTCGAAAGTGTAGATCACCGATTTGTTGGGAAGAAGTTGGTGAAAGATAGCTTTCTACTCCTGAGTTTGTGCAACATATGAAAGATCAGATTGAGTTGATTCGGAATAGGATGAAAGCTGCACAAGATAGATATGCTAGCTATGCTAATAAGCGACAAATACCATTAGAATTGGAGGTTGGCGATCGTGTATTCCTTAATATTTCTCCTTTAATAAGTGTTATAAGATTCAGATTTAAGGGTAAGTTAGCTCCTAGATTCGTTGTCCCTTTGAAATTGTTGAGCGGATTGGACAGTTGTCTTATATATTGAAGCTGCCTGATGAGTTAACAACGATGCAAGATGTTTTTCATGTGTCAATGTTGAGAATATATGAGCCAGATACATCCTATGTGCTGAGGACTAATGAAGTAGAGCTGGACCAGACCCTGAGCTATGTTGAATATCCAGTGCAGATTTTGGATAGGAAGGAGAACTGAGGAATAAGGTGATACCGTTGGTAATGGTCCAATGGAGCAAGCATGGGCGTGAAGAAGCTACCTGGGAAGTCGAGGAAAATAAATCCTATGTGCTGAGGACTAATGAAGTAGAGCTAGACCAGACCCTGAGCTATGTTGAATATCCAGTGCAGATTTTGGATAGGAAGGAGAACTGAGGAATAAGGTGATACCGTTGGTAATGGTCCAATGGAGCAAGCATGGGCGTGAAGAAGCTACCTGGGAAGTCGAGGAAAAGATGAGACAGGAGTGGCCTCATCTGTTTGAGCTATGACAATAGCGATCCAGGTAACCTTCTAGCTTGATTGATTTTGTGGTTTAAGTGATTTTGCTGCTGACTTGAGATTCTGTTTAGTGTTGATTTTTACTAGACCGTATGGCATGGGTGTATTAGGAGTGGTGTCTAGTATAGTGTGTCGTGAATAAGCTATCTTGCTGTTGTGATTTTGATTTGATGACTTAACTGATTTCGAGGACAAAATCTATTTCTATTGGGGGAGAGTGTGAGGACTAGAAATCTGTTAAGTATGATTTAATGGCTAATCAGCTTTTGGGATTAAGATTTGTCACGGAAATTGTGATTTTTGGGTGCTCAGATTTAGACGTAGAGTGATCAGCAGTGAGAAGTTGGTGCTTGAGTGAGATCTGCATCGAATTTGGAGATCAGTAGTTGCATTTTCCTATCGGGAAGCGATTCCAGTGGTAATTCAGATTTGAGGTTCATCGCTGGGAGAAGCTAGGCCAGCAACGTTCTTGCGCGGGGTTATAGCGAGCATTCAGATGTTGGTACTCAGTAGTAGCGTGATCAGATGTCAACGCTAGTCAACGCAGCTTTGAGGATGTATCGAGAGGCAGCTGTCCGTGTTAGCGCGTGGGTGCGAGAAGGTGCCACGTGTTAGTCAACACGTCTGAGTTGACCGCTGGTTGTTAACGCCATTCAGATGTTGTTAGCAAGAGAGAGATCTATTCAGATGTTGCTAGAGGGAGAGATCTGTTTCAACTGTAGAAGCTATGCTACGTCGTATTGATTAGTTGGTGGGACGTCGTTTGCTGTGGAGTTAGTAACTCGTTTAGACATCTGAACCATATCAGCATAGCCAGTTGAGGGCTAAAGCTGGATACAGCTTTGAGAGGACTTTTGCCTTAGTATAAGAAAAGATCTGAATTTCTTAGAACAGTAGTGACTCGAAGATTTTATATACCAAGTGCTGCTCAACACTTAGCGTATTTTGAACCCGACATTCCTCATAGTTTTCTCCAGTGAAACCCTCGATAGATACTGTTCACCCAAACCCTTCTCCGTAAATTGTCGTCGTTTTCCGTCGTTGTTTGGAGCGAGACCGGTGGTGTTGAGCTCGTCTTGAGTAGCTCTTTCGATTGATGCCAGTTAGGTGGCTTGAGGCGACGTTGGAGAGGGAGCACGAAGTAGCAGTGTTGCTCGAACGTTTTCGCAAGCTAGACCTGAGGCTGAATTTTGAGATGCTTTGACAAATTAGTTCCCAGACAGTTTCTCCTGTTGGTGTGCCGTGACCAGTGAGGAAGCAGTTTGTGTAGGCTGAAATTGCCGTGCCTGGTGAGATCTGTTGAGGTAGAACTTGAGAACTGAAGGTACGAGTTGAGCTTTTGTTAACAACTTAGACATAGCGTGCTAGTATTTAACGCATGAAATCTGTGCTATGTGATTTCTGTGTTTACATGAACAACCTGATTGAATTGATATGTTCTGTTTACGTATTATATGCATGTTGAAATCAGATGTGAATTTCTTGGCATTCATGCATACATATTGAGCCATTGATCGATTGAGAACCTGAGATAGAGCCACGTTGTGACCGGCAGACAGATGTGTCATGCCTGAAAGGTACAACGCTATCATCGGAGTGGTGACCGACTGATTAGTTGTGTCTAAAAACCACCGAGCTGTGATGGCTGACGGGCCTGAAGATCACGGACCAATGATTTCCCCGGTTGATACACTGTGCGGGTATAGAGGTTCGATTGAGATTACTGCCAGCTGATTAGCAGGACTTGGTGACCGATTTTCCTTGATAGCCACATGCATTCATGACTTAGAATACTGCATGTTTTTGATTTGCTGTTACATTAGTGCTCATTCGTACTGAGGCTTGACCTCGTATTCTTTTTCCTGCTTTTTGTTGTTTGGGGCTGTGTTTCCCAGTTGCAGGATCTTCAAGTAACCAAGCTGGACAGACTGGAACCCCAGCTGGTAGATCCCCATTTCCTTGAAGTCCCAGTTATTATATTATATATTGATCCAGGGGATGCCCTGAGGTTGTATGTATCTGGGGGATCGTTGTTGATTTGATTTGAGATTACCTGTTGTTGTATGAGTTTTGATTTAACTCGTATTTTGAGTATGACTATTTTGAAGATATGATTTGGTCCAGGCCCAACTTTATTTCGAAAATTTTTAGTCCTATTTTATGCTTCCGCGTTTACGTGCTTAATTGTGCTATTAATCCTTGTTAATTAGCATGGGGCCTGACAGAGCGGTCCTCAGTGCGACGTCGTGTGGATGAGTTCCAAATCTGTTTTGGTGAAGAGTCCAGATCTGGAGCGATACTCAGATCTGAGCCTGTTTTGACAGTGGCGACTGTTCATCAAATCTGAGAGACTTAAGTTGTATATATAGAGGACTTTGATTGGTCTCGTCATTGTTTCCCGACACTTAGATATTTTCTTCCCGTAACCCAACTCTGTCGCGATACCCTAGCTACTGTTCACCGAACCTTATCTTCTCCAAATGCCGGCGGTAGACATCTCAGACGGACGCAAGAGTGGTAGCACTGGACTCCTCTTTCCAAGACCGTTCTTCCTATACCTATTTCGCAGGCTTTGGGTTAGCTGAAAGAGGATCATGAAGGAAGTTTCCGTGTGTAGTCTGTTAGCATTTTGACCGTTTGAGTTCTGCCATTCAAGTAGCTCGTTGGGTAAGTGTTAGTTCCTACCTCATGCTTCGTTTAGAGCTGTTTGTTGAGCAGGAAGGGTAGGACAGAGCTGGTGGATCTCGTAGCTCCCAGTTCGTAGCTCTGAGCTTTGCGTCCTTGAGTTTTTGTTGTATTTGACTTAGCAGGTTTCAGATCTGGTTTCTCGGGACCGCTATTGTGGTAATTGTAGCTCAGAATTAAGGTACGGATTTGAGCTTGTTTTACAGCGTTGGATTTGACATGGATTTTATGTGTGCTTGTCAGGCCCCGTGCTAATTACTAACAATTAACACATAATAAGCGCATAAACACGGAAGCTTAAAATCAGGGCTTAAAAATTTTTTCGAAATACAATGGGCCTGAACTTCAAATCATACATTCAAAATAGCGATAATAAAATACGAGTTTACTCAACTCCAACACAACAAGTATTTCACTCAAATATAAATCCCCAATACATGATAACACGGGGCATCCCTCGATTCAATACATATCATATATATATATATATATATATATATATATATATATATACTGAAACTCCTGCAAATGGGTAACGCAGACCCAAACAACAAAAGCAGGAAAAGAAATACGAGGTCAAACCTCAGTACGAAGAGCTATCAAAGCAGATAAACATGCAACATGTTATAAATCAATGCTATGAATGCATGAGGGCTATCAAGAAATCGGATAGCTAGACCAGTCTATCAACTGGCAACTCAAATCAAGCCTCTAAACCACACACAGCCAATCAGCCGGTGGAAATCATCGGTCCGTGATCATCAGGGCCCGTCAGCCCATCACAGCTCGGCGGTAGACACTCGTATCCGGTAGTCACTGCTCCGACGATAGCGTTGGACTTTTCGGACACGAATCAACAGTCGGCCAGTCACAACGTGGCACCCAATCAGGTAATCAAATCAATTATCAATTCAGGCTCAAGATGTATGCAATGAATTCCATTCAATTTCAATGTTCAATGCATACAGTTTACAATACGTGAAACAGAACAGAATTCAATCAATTCCCATCATCTAAATTCACGTAAGCCACATAACAGCAAATTACAACACTGGAAATATAGACATGTTCACGCTCAACTGCTAAGGGGCCGCTCAATCGTACCTTTCCTCCTTCGAATTACCTAACAGATTCCTCCTGGCTCAATCACGCAGCAGGAAACTTCCTGGAAGCTGAAATCTGTTACAACATAGCTAATATCTTAGCTCAATTCTGCTACAAAATCACGCTAATCCTACGGCCAGAAGCATACTTCGATCCTATACTTCTACGCAGGCATTAACTACTAAAAACCGAGCTCAAACTACAAGAAATGCTCACCCAAAAGCTCACGCTGGCAGAAGAACGCACGCACAGACTTTTCTCAAAAGCTTCGAAGTCCAGCAGCTTCGCGTCTCCACTTACAGCGCAATACTATCGTCTCAAAAGGGTAGCAAACGCAAGAGCTAAGCAAGGGGAATCCAGCGCCACTAAAATCTCAAAAAACAGAGGCTGGATGCGACGGGAAACAGCGGTGGAATTTCACGGTGAACAGTAGCTCGACGAGGGTTTGGAGAAGATAAGAAATGGCTGGTTCAAAATAATTCTAAGTGTCGAACAACACTTCAATTTATAATCTCCCAAATCCAACGTCTGCTGATTATCAAAGCAGCCGACACAACTAGCAGGTGACGATCAGCAGATACCAACTCTTTCCCTTCACTAAAATCAGCAGGAGCAAACAATAATCATTCGCGAGAAAGCACTACAAAACGACACCGTTCCAACTTAACAAAACGACGCCGTAGCAAGCACCAGCTGACAACAGCTCTCGCAAGCAAACAACACAGAGCTGATAACAGCTCTCTCTCTCAAAATAATCTATCTGCTGGTCGCAAGAAATCACTCAAAACGACGACGCATTCACTAATCCAAATGACGTCACTTTGCTTACGCAAACATTGCTACCAACAGCTGATCTCTCCAACGAAATGCTCAAAACGCAGCGTTTCAACTAATTCAAACGACGCCGCTTCTCAACATTCGTATTTGCACGCCTGCTGATCAGCAGTAACCAACGCAACGCAAACTACTACTAGCAGCAAGGAATACGTCACGCCTACGTCATCATATCTATCGATAGCTCTTGCGACTGATTCCACGAACCATCAGCTGAACACTGCTCACAAGCGCATCTGCTGAATCTAGTAGTCAACGCTCCAAAATGTTGACTAACGCGTGTCACCTCCTCGCTCAATCTCACGCTAAGCGCAACATCTGCCAGCAGCAATCTTCAACTCAAACTAAAACCAGCAGATCTTAATGCGTCACGCTTACATCTCCTCTGCTGATTCCAACTCGACCAGCAGCGAGCTACAGTAAGGTTGACCTGCGTTGACTTCGCTACAAACGCGTACTGCTAACAGCTTGCATCAAAATCGCTACGATCGAAATTCCCAAAGTAAACGCAACGCTCAGAAATCAGCAGGAACTTCGAAATCTACGTGATTAATTCCCAAATCAATTCAATTAATCACTAAACCAAATTCTCAATCCTCACATTCTCCCCAACTTAAGAGATTTCGTCCTCGAAATCAAAGGCAAACACAGGGAAGAACACATCAAACATGCAAATCTGCACTAACAACTCATCAAAATTCGAAACAAAACCAGAAGTTTACCTGGAAATACTGCACGCTCAGTGCTCAAACAGGTGAGGCCAGTCCTGCCTCATCTTCTCCTCAACTTCCCAGGTTGCTTCCTCTCGGCCATGCTTGCTCCATTGGACCATCACCAACGGAATTATCTTATTCCTCAGCTGTTTCTCCTTCCTATCCAAGATCTGCACCGTATATTCGACATAACTCAAGGCAGAATCCAGCTCAACTTCGTCAGTTCTCAAAACGTGGGACGGATCCGGCTCATATTTTCTCAACATTGACACATGAAACACGTCATGCATCGCGGCTAACTCCTCGGGCAGCCTCAGTCTATAAGCCAACTGTCCAATCCGCTCGATAATCTCAAAGGGACCAACGAATCTGGGAGCCAATTTGCCTTTAAATCGGAACCTCATCACGCTCTTGAAAGGAGAAATCTTGAGAAACACACGATCGCCCACCTAAAACTCTAACGGTCGACGTCTACGGTTCGCATAACTCGAGAAACGGTCTTGGGCAGCCTTCATTCTACTCCGGATCAAAACAATTTGGTCTTTCATGTGCTGAACAAACTCCGACGAATCTGGGAGCCAATTTGCCTTTAAATCGGAACCTCATCACGCTCTTGAAAGGAGAAATTTTGAGAAACACACGATCGCCCACCTCAAACTCTAACGGTCGACGTCTACGGTTTGCATAACTCGAGAAACGGTCTTGGGCAGCCTTCATTCTACCCCGGATCAAATCAATTTGGTCTTTCATGTGCTGAACAAACTCCGGTGTAGAAAGATGTCTCTCGCCAACTTCTTCCCAACAAATCGGGGATCTGCACTTTCGACCATACAAAGCTTCAAACGGAGCCATTCCAATAGTGACTTGGTAGCTGTTGTTATACGAAAACTCAACTAAAGAAAGCGAATCCTGCCAGCCACCGCTGAAATCCATCACTACCGCTCGCAACATATCCTCTAAAGTCTGGATAGTCCGCTCAGACTGTCCGTCTGTCTGTGGGTGATAGG
>KV017213.1:163907-176085 GCA_001598015.1 Dorcoceras hygrometricum
TGACCATAGCTCTCGACTGCCTATCCAGACGCAACAACTCTTCGCAAAATACCAGTCGCAGCTACAGTGCACAACCAGTCGCAACATACGACACACCAGTCGCAACGTCTCAAACGACGGCGTTTCAAGCCTTGCGCCACCAACACAAGCTACGACTGTTTTCGCCACCGACCAGCTTTTGCCTCAAAGTTCAAAAACACGAGATCATCCAGAATTGTTATAAACCTAACTTTCGACCTGAAAAAGCAACTCAAACCTCGAACAGCGATTTTAAACCACAAAAATCTCTAAAAACCGATTAATCCCAACAATTAATCCTTAATACAAAAAAAATAGTCTCGAACTTGGGCGGCCTTATCCTCATTTTGACGGCCCAATCGACTAGGAACATGTTTAGAACACACAGCGACTATTAGATGTGTTTCATGATAGCCGTCATACCCACTATCACATCTAACATACGCTTTAGTGTAATCTAGGTCTTTACTCAACGCAATTGTAAATCATTACACACATAATGAAAGTAAAGAATGCCATATAAAAGAATGCGAATATCATATATAAAGATCGTTTGGGTAACCCTCTCGGATCTGAGTCTCACATCAGATCTGACTCTACGCCAAAACAGATCCTGACTTACCCAAACGACGTCTCACAGAGTCCACTCTCGCATCTGGACATGTCACCCACTACTCGAATCTGAAAATTCTAAACGCGTTGCATCGCAACACTCAGATCCTACTCATATCTGAAGACACGCGCAACTCACATCTAGACTCCCCCGCTAAACCAAAACGCTGTCGTTACAACTAATCCAAACGGCGTAGTTTTGCTACCCGCTACAGAAACACACTAGCGTACTCACATCTTATTAGCGATACCATATTCTAACCTCGAATCTGATCAGCTCTCAAATCTGATCGTTGCAACCAAAATTCTCAAACTTCCCAGAATTGTTCTAAGTATCAAATCTGACTCCAAATACGCTCACGAAGCCTACCAACTCAAAGTTGGTCACCCAGATTTGTTCACTCTCAAATCTGAAACTCCTAAAATCCGATTAATTAACTAGATAAATCTTTCTAAGCTTTCGGGTCTCACATTCCTCCCCCACTAAAACAGGATTTCATCCTCGAAATCAAACAACAATTCCGGATCAAGAGTTCAAGATAACTGGGAAAACAACTACAAGAAAACAACCACTGGAAGATCGACAAGAACAAACTAGCTACTGGAATCAAACGCAACATCTATTCAAACAGATGCGGACATTCACTCTGCATCATCTCTTCAAGTTCCCACGTAGCTTCTTCTCTACCATGTTTGCTCCAATGGACCATCACCAAAGGAATGGTGTTCCTCAGCTGTTTCTCTTTTCTATCCAAGATCTGCAAGGGATACTCACCATAACTCAGAGTCCGATCTAGCTCCAGCTCATCAGTTCTCAACACATGCGAAGGATCTGGCTCATACTTCCTCAACATAGACACATGAAAAACATCATGTAATGAAGATAGATCTGGCGGCAACATCAGCCGATAAGCCAAAAGACCAATCTTCTCAAAAATCTCATATGGTCCAACATAACGAGGAGCCAACTTTCCCTTGAGACCAAATCTTATAACATTGCAAAAAGGAGAAACTTTTAGAAAAACCAGATCACCAACCTGAAATTCTAAAGGTCTACGCCTTCTATTCGCATAACCGGCTTGGAGATCCTGTGCAGGCTTCATTCTCTGGCGGATCAGATCCACTTGATATCTCATTTTCTGCATAAATTCTGGAGAAGACAGCTGTTTCTCCCCCACTTCTTCCCAACATACAGGCGATCTACACTTCATGCCATACAAAGCTTCAAATGGTGCCATATCAATCGTGACCTGATAGCTGTTGTTATAAGAAAACTCAACCAAAGATAACGAATCTTGCCAGCTTCCACTAAATCCATCACAACAGCTCTCAACATATCCTCTAAAATCTGGATGGTTCTCTCAGATTGGCCATCTGTTTGAGGATGATATGCTGTGCTCAAAGCCAATCTAGTACCCAAAGTTGTTTGCAAACTCTTCCAAAACCTGGAAGTAAACCTGGGATCATGATCTGAAACAATAGAAACAGGCACACCATGCAATCACACGATGAAATATATGTACACCTTCGTCATATTCTTCAAAGAATAAGTCATACTGTAGGGAATGAAGAGAGCAGACTTCGAAAGCCTGTCTATAACCACCAAAACCATATCACAACCTCTGCTGGAACGAGGCAAATGGGTCACAAAATCCATTTGTATGTGCTCCCAATTCCATTGGGGCAACTCTAAGCTCTGCAACAAACTACCAGGTCTCATCCTTTCAGCCTTGATTGCTGAAAATTTAGACAACGGGATACAAAATCAGCAACATCACTCTTCAAACCTTCCCACCAGTAATGCTGCTTCAAGGCATGATACATCTTTCTCGCACCAGGATGAACACTAAGTCTACTGCAGTGCGCTTCTCTCAAGATCTCTTCCTTTAAATCCATCAGATTTGGCACAACCAACCTACCACGAAACCTCAAACAACCATCGGATGAGACAGAATAGTCTTCCAATTGTCCAACTCTAACCTTCAGCTTCAACTCATGGATAGATGGATCAGTTCCCTGAGCTGCTCTAATACTCACAACAATCTGTGGCTCAACTTGAAAAAAAGGCACCACAACATAATCCTCACCTAGGTAAAACCGCCAACCAGTAGTGCTTAGATGCTCACGGACCTTCGAAATCTGCAACGAAGCCAGCATCACCACTTGAGCCTTTCTGCTCAATGCATCAGCAACTACATTCACTTTCCCAGGCTGATATTGGATCTCACAATCAAAATCCTTAAGCAGCTCCATCCATATACGCTGTCTCATGTTCAAATCTGACTGAGAAAAGAGATACTGAATACTCTTGTGGTCTGAAGATACCACAAACTGCTCGCCATACAGATAGTGGCGCCAAATCTTCAAGGCAAAGACCACTGCTACCAATTCCAAATCATGAACTGGATAACGAGTCTCATGCGGTTTCAACTAACGAGAGGCATACGCAATGACTCGACCATTATTCATTAACACACAACTGAATCCATTCAAGGAAGCATCCGCACAAACCACAAAACCACCTGAACCACACGGCAGAGCCAACACAGGCGTGTAGTTAGCTTCTCTTTGAGCAACAAAAAACTGTTCTCACACTGCTCAGTCCAAACAAACCTCTTGTCTTTTTGAGTCAATTGCGCCATAGGCTTAGCTATACTAGAGAATACCTCTATGAAACGTCGATAATAGCCAGCCAAACCCAAGAAACTACGAATCTCAGAAACATTCGTGGGACGCTCCCAGTTAACAACCGCCTCTACATTACTGGGATCCATAGAAATACCTTCAACCAAAATGACATGACCCAGAAACACAACTCTATCCAACCAAAACTCGCACTTGGAGAACTTAGCATACAGCTGCGAGTCTCGTAGCGTCTAAAGAACCAGCCTCAAATGCTCTTTGTGCTGCATCAGAGTCATCGAGTACACCAAAATGTCATCGATAAACACAATCACAAACTGATCGATGAACTCTCTGGAGACTCGATTCATCAGATCCATGAAAACTGCGGGGGCATTCGTCAAACCAAAAGGCATAACTAAATACTCATAATGCCCGTACCTCATACGAAAAGCAGTTGCAACATCTTGCTGTCGAATACGCAACTGATGGTACCCCGAACATAGATCAATCTTTGAAAACACAGCTGAACCCTGAAGCTGATCAAACAAGTCCGATCCTTGGCAAAGGGTACTTATTCTTTACTGTCGCCTTATTCAACTATCTAAACTCGATACACATCCTCAACGACCCATCCTTGTTCTTTACAAACAAGATAGGCGCTCCCCACGGGGACATACTCGGCCTAATGAAACCCTACTCCAGCAAGTAGCTAAGCTGAACCTTAAGCTCCCTCAACTCAACGGGTGCTAAACGATACGGAGCTCGCGAGATAGGAGCTATACTAGTTACCAACTCAATACTGAAGTCTATCTCCCTCTTCGGAGGAAAACCAAGGATCTCCTCCGGAAACACATCAGGGAAATTGCGAACAACGGGAACATCACTAAGCTCTACGCACGAAGAATAAGACGCATCCAAAGCATAGATCATAAATCCAGCATTATCCAACGACAACAGGCTAAACATCTCCATCACAGAGACTAAAGGAATCTTTGACTGGGAATCATGGCCATATAAATTCAATTTCTCGCCAGACTGGGGTCTAAAACGCACAAAACCATGGAAACAATCCACAGTGGCCCTATAACTAAACAACGCGTCCATTTCCACCATGCAATCAAAATTCCACATCACTAGCCCGATCAAGTTGGCTAACAACACATTCTCGTCTAACCTAAGAATGCCACTCAACAAAACCTCTTGGGAGTACAGGTTCATGGCGGCAGGAGTCGCAACAGACACAACATCACACAAAATAGTGGTATGCAAACCATGCTCAACCACAAATGCATCAGCAATAAACGAATGTGATGCTCCTGTATCAAACAATACACGTGTAGGAAAAAAAAAAACAAAACAAGTACCTGCGATCACTCCTCCTCCTCGCGTGCCCTCTGCTTGCTCCCTCGTCATGGCATTCACCTGGGCTAACTGAGGTCCTGAGAAATGGGGCTTGGAAGACTGTCCAAACCGCGAAGGACCAGGCTGCTGAAACGGCCTAAACTGAGGCTCTCCCAACCTCTGTTGCTGAACAGAAAAGAACGACCTCTAGACGATCCACCTCGACCCTGCAGTGGGGCGGCGATACGCTGAGATCCAGCCAAAGGACACAATCTCGCAAAGTGTCCATACTGTCCATAGTTGTTACACGAACACCTGCACACCTACACACTGCGCTGTAGGATGATTTCCTCCACACTGGCCACAAAACTCAACCTTGGAACTACCACTGCTAGAAATACCCGATCCATAAGAACTAGAACCTGACTTCTTCTTGAACTGACGACCACGAGGCCTAAAATTCTCGTGTCCAGATTGTTGGGCTACTTGCTGCTGGATGGCTAGGCTGACTGCACAGACTGGGAAGGTTGCACCCCCGGAACCATGGGACGGTTATCTTGAACCACTTGCGGTCTAACATGAGACCTACAGTTTTGTAGTCCCTCCTCAATATCCATAACCTTGTCCACCGCATCCGCATAACTCGGTGAACCCGACAACACCAAAGAATACAACTCTTCATTTAGCCCCTCCAAGAACATGTTCCTCTTCGCCTTCTTTCGGCCAGAAACATGCGAAACATACGCAAGAAGAGAAGAAAATCTCCGGGCATACTCTCCCACGGACATAGTCCCCTGCACCAGGTTATCAAACTCACGGTCCCTGACATTCACAAAGGATTCCAGAACGTACTCCTGACGAAAGGCAGTACAAAAACTGCTCCACTTGATCCCTACACCTATCTCCTCTAGAGTGCTCGAAGCGCCTCCCCACCAACGCTCGGCACCTCTCCTCAACTGAAACGTAGCCAAACTCAACCTACGCTCGTCATACCTGACACGGTCAAACAACCCGGTAATTTGCTGCAACCAGGACTCCGCATCGGAACTAGACTCGTCACCGTTAAAAATCTGAGGGTTCATCCGCTGAGACCTCGCCATCACCAGTTCCATGTTGTCCACATGGGCTGTCAGCTCATCTACCTCAATTTGACTATCACGTCTACGAAAAGGTCCAAACCTCCTCGTTCTGACCCTCAGACTCTTCCTGAAACTGTCCTCTACCTCTACCCCTACGTCTAGGAGGCATCTACGAAGGCACTAAGAGGGTAAGATCACACAGCAACAAATATATCACATAACACATGAATCACATAGTCAAACACAGGAAACAAGCAACATTGTGCCTAGACCCAAGTGTGATAAAAAGAAATCGAGCTTATCCCAGCTTAAGCTCTGATACCAAAAATGTCAGGCCTCGTGCACAAACCCAGATTTTAACCACGCAAACACATAGCGGAAGCAATAGAAATAGTGGCTAAAATTTTTTTGCTTTGGCCTGACTGAGAAAAACATAATTTAAAATACTGCAATACTCAAAATATCCCAGTTTACAAAATACACAAGGCTAAAAACCATAGTACAACAGTACAGCATGCATCAAGTACCAATCAACAACACTACGACCGAATACAATAAAGCACAGGGCATCCCCCGCTAACAGTACTGATACATATATGATATACGCTAATTGGGACACTCTAACCACCTCCTGGGGCACCTCCAGTTGGGTCAACTCAATGACCAGCTGAGAAATCATGATAACCTGAAAACACACACAGGCAAACAACACCAGCCCCAGAGGGACACAGTGTTAAACCACAGTACGAAGAGCAACTGAAAAACAACAGTTAAATAGAAATAGATAAAATGCAGATGCTATGCATGAGAACAAGGCTACAACCGAAGGCAGGGAGCCAAAGGATCTCAACAGCTGCTCAACAAACGAATCAGATCAACTGAACAATAGTGGCCACGGGGTGTGTGAGTATATGGGAGCTACCCACTCGTCTCATCACACGGCACCAAATGCAAAACACAGCTCAACCTGCTGTTGCCCAACTCATGAGATGTGGGAGCTACCCACTCCGCTCATAGTGGCTAACAGATCCCAGCAGGGAGATGAGGTATACGTGAGTTACCCGCTCGTCCTCTAAACAGGCATCCTGGTACGCTCAGATCAAGATAACAAGGCACGGTTAAACAATATCTGAATGCAACATGAAAAATGCGTGTATGCAATGACAACTTGTAGATAACAACACAACAGAGGCAAGCAACAACAGCACCGAAGCATACACAGCAGCACACATAATATCCATGCCCAATTCAACGCTGTAAGACAATCTCACATCCGTACCTCAATTATTCTGAGCTACAATTACTACAACGAAGTCCCGAGCAACACAGATCCAAGAACCTGCTACGCAACAACGCACAAAATCTTAGGGGCAGTAGCACAGAACTATGAACTGGGAGCTACGCACTCCACCAGCTCTGTCCTACCCTACGAGCTCAACAACCAGCTCTAAACAAGGCACAAGGGTATAAACTAACACTTACCTAACAACTATCGGAATGGCAGAAGCAAATCCATGCTTATGCTAACAGACAACAGAAGGGAGATGTCTTCGCAACCTCTCCAGGATTGACAAAGCTTCCAAAAGCTGTACCAAACGAAGCGTCTTAGCAAGAGGAGTCCAGCTCTACCACTATCGCTTCAGTCGGAGCTGTCTATCATCGGAAATCGGAGAAGATAAGGTTCGGTGTATAGTAGCTAGGGTATCATGACAGGATTTGCTATCGGGAAATATTCTAAGTGTCGAGTCTGAATAATAAGAAACGAAGGCAAGGTCCTCTATTTAACTCGAATCTGCTCAAGTCTGAAGAACAGTATCCACCGACAACTTAAGGTTCCACGCTGAATTTCCCGCTCGGATCTGAATCTCACATCAGATCAGACTCTACGCCAAAACAGATCCTGACTCACAGAGTCCAGTCTCGCATCTGGACACGTCACCCACTACTCGAATCCGAAATGATAAACGCGTTGCATCGCAACACACAGATCCTACTCATATCTAAAGACACGCGCAACTCACATCTGAGTCTCCCCCGTTAAACCAAAATGCTGTCGTTCCAACTAATCCAAACGGCGTAGTTTTGCTACCCGCTACAGAAACACACTAGCGTACTCACATCTGCTTACCGATACCAGATTCTAACCTCGAATCTGATCAGCTCTCAAATCTAATCGCTGCAACAAAAATTCTCAAACTTCCCAGAATTGTTCTAAGTATAAAATCTAACCCCAAATACGCTCACGAAGCCTACCAACTCAAAGCTGGTCACCCAGATTTGTTCACTCTCAAATCTTAAACTCCTAAAATCCGATTAATTAACTAGATAAATCTTTCTAAGCTTTCGGGTCTCACATATTGTGCATTTAAGCCTTGGCTGTGCACCAGCTCACACCTGGGCACCAAATCTCACCTTATACACCAGCTGCCACTTGAGTGTACCAGCTCTCGACTATGCACACATTTTTTTCTTGCCTCTTGTCACAAATTTTTTTCATCAGTTCAGCTCTTGATATATATAGCTCTTTGCTGATATATCCATTTGACACATGTTCTTAGCCGTTGAAAGCTTGTATAAAGTTTCTGACATTTTTGTACCTTGTGTGCTTCATCATTTAATGCGTTTGCAGGCTTTTTGACTTTGAACATGTGAGCTCTATCTCTATCAGACAAATTATTTTGTCTTCTAGTATTTTGAATAAGGCTTGTACAAACTAATTCATCTGAGCTGATGTTCTTCGGGTCTGGCGAAGCTTTGTTCTGATATGTTGTACACTTCTCTAAGCTGCTCTGAGCTTATCTTCTCTAAGCTGTTAAAATCTGAGTCTTTTTGCTCTTGAGATATTTCTACGCTTCTTCTCTAAGCTGATCTTCCTCTTATATGCTCTAATCTACTCTATGCTGATCGACTCAGTGCTTCTTTGTTTTGATATACTCTAAGCTGATTCGGTCTGAGCTGCTTATCTGAGCAGATTTCCCGACCAGATCTGTTCTAAGCTCAGAGCTGCTCTTGTAAGCTCTAAGATGATCTGATTCTATCCGCGCTTCTAACTGATCTGAACTGCTTCTTATCCCTAAAGTGTTTCTTCTCTAAGCTGATTCTAATCTGATCTGTTATTGCGCTTCAACTGATCTGAGGTGATTCTGTTCCTTTCTGCCCTGAGCTGATTCTATCTGTTATGATCTGAGGTGATTCTATAATGTTCTCATATGAAGCTCTAAGATGTTCTGAAATGATCTAAATTGAAGCTCCATCTGAACTATTCTACGCTAAACTGATCTTTACTTTGTAATTGTGCACATATCTTATACTGTATAGTTATCCAGCTTTAAGCTCGGCACTGATCTGATTTTCTAAGCTGATCTTACTCCGAGCTGGTCAGCTCGGATGTCGTCTGTTGGATCAGTTTGGGCGTCACCTACTGTCCCAGTTTAGACCTTTGAGCATCTTCGTCATCTGATCTGCTTTAGCTTAGTCCTGCGCAATCTGATCTGCTTCAGCTTAGACATGCGCACTCAATTAAATCGTTAGAATCATAAGAACAAGTTTTGTGTTCATCAAAATCCATATTTGATCTGCTGCGTAAATCCAACACTTCTCTTGTATTGTGTTCTGATATTTGAAACTTTATTTTTTGTAATCATGTTTAAATTTATGTATCATTGTCTTTTATTCGTACCAATTTTAGTGCTTGTCAGTTGTTATTTATTTTATGTTGAAGTGTGATGTGATTTTCAATAATAAAGTTTTTTCGTTTCTATTTTATTGTTTTGTTTTTTTATAAGTAATATTATTTAAATAAAATACAAATGTGACAATATTTCTTTCAGTGTAATCATGAACATGCTGCTGAAGGTTGGTATTCAGAATATCTTTAAAACTCTGGACATGTGACCAAATTGGAGTCTGGTAACCTTGGTCAACAAATGACTAGAGTTATCCTATTTAGGTGTGAAGTGTTGTCCAGTAGATAAACCAGTAGCATCCAACACATGATGTTAGGACAATATTTATTAGTTTTGGTGATAACAAAAATAAGACAAGATGATATTGGACAATCAGTCGTCGCACTTAACGAGAGGATATTTATCTTTCTATCAGTGGTATTTCAGCAGTTGGGGTATTCGAGAGAATTCAGCAGATAGTATGCGATCAGCAGATGAACGGTTTGAGGTGTTCAGCAGATACTCTCTTTATAAGCAATAAGCAGATGCTTTGGTGTCGAACACAGGAACATAAGTGTTAGCGTGTTTTTGCTAAGAAGTTCTAAACGACAGCGTTTTGATAAGTTGGAACGACGTCGTTGAAGTGCACTGTTGCATATCAGCAGATACTATCTTGAAGTGATAATCAGCAGATACTTTCTTGAAGAGATCAGCAGTTGCTTAGTCTATTCGTTGGAGATTGCGAAACGACAGCGTTTGGTTAAGTTGGAACGACAGCGTATTGATTGATTTAAAAAATTCAGCAGAAGCGTTCCTTAGAGAATTCAGCAGAAGTATTGTTTCAGCAGTTGACTACAGTAAACTTCAATCAGCAGATGTTGTTAACCAGCAGATGTATTTCAAAGATACCAAAACGGCGTCACTTGAATAAGTTGACACGACATCGTTTTATCGCTAAAGAAATCAGCAGATGGAAAAACACATATGCATATCAGCAGGTAAATTCTTCCAAGCGTTTTTCCAGTCGAAGCATCTTGACAACGACGATGAAGATAGTGCTGGTTACCAAAGTTATTTCAGGCGCAAGTTCAAAGTGATTCAAATACGATCGTTTGCTCATAAGGAAAAGATTTGTACGATCTTACAGTTGCCTGGAATTAAGGAGATAAGTTAGGTACTATTTTGGGTAAATAGTACAGTGTACAGAGGCCGTTTCTCCATGCTTGCACAAATATGGAAAGAAGACAAATTGGCTCTGTAAGTGAGCATTTTACCTTGTAGTGGAGAAGGAATTACGGTGTACGATTTTGGCAGTAATTCAAACGGGATTCATTTCATTTGGAGAATTAATATGACCGTTGCAATCGAAGCCTATAAATATCAGCAGCAGTGTTGAAGAAAACACACTTCGCTATCTACCTATTGCTGTCACGCTGCCAAAATATATACAGAGCTTACACTTCGTTGATATCTCCAAAAAGCTCAAAGACTCGAAGAAACTATATTTTGATCTTCATTGAAATACCTTCGAGTCAATCTTCTGGTTATTCTTTGTTGAAACCAGAAGATATTTACAGTCTCTAAATACGTGTTTTCATTGTCATATTTGATAGAGTTTGTAACGAACTGTCTGTGTAAAGAAGTTCGAAAAACTTTCAAGCGTTGTAAAAACCAGCAGCAAAGTCTGCGTGAAGTGTTGTAAAGTGCTAGGAGTTCTCGTAGCTGCGGGTTACGGGATCGGGTGTTTGTAGAAAGGCTACTCTCATCAAAGTCTTATAGTGCTACCTTCCGAGGAGGAAGAAGGGGAGACGTAGGATATTGATATCCGAACTTCCAAAAACAAACTCTTGACTCTATCTCTTACTTACGCATTTATTTAGTGTTGCGCATTATTCACTGTTCACAAACTAATCGGCCTTTTTCCGCACAAATATTGTTGGCTGAGAAGTTTGCATAAAACTGAGATCCAAACATTTTAAAAGAGTTTTGAAATAGAAAAATCGAAGGAGTTCATTCAACCCCCCCCCCCTTCTGAACTCCTATTTGCTTAGTAATCCTATTTCCGGGACCATCAAGTGGTATCAGAGCGGGAAATCTCAGTTATTGAACAGTTATCTTTGTGCTTTACATCATACTAATATGTCTACCTCACAAAACAAGATTCCTTTGTTCTCCAGAGATGAATACGATGACTGGAATATTCGCATGCAGGCGCATCTTGCTGCTATGGATGATGAGATGTGGAATGTCATTACTGATGGGCCTTTGAAGATAATGAAGCCCAATCTGGCGTTCTCTGTATCAAATGGCTAGGCTCAGTTCCTTGAAAAAGCCAGACATGAGTACACCAACGATGACAAGAAGAAAGCAAACTTGGACAATGTGGCCAGGGACATTCTATACAAAACTCTGGATAAAGACAAAAATATGTTCAGCAAAATCAAGACCTGTGCCACAGCAAAAGAAAAATGGGAAAAGCTTGTCCAAATCTGCGAGGGCAGTGATGAAACAAAAGAGAACAAGCTGACAGTGGCTCAGCAAAAATATGAAGCAATCAAGATGAAAGACGGCGAAACAATGACTGAATTTGACGAGTGCTTTAGTGCAATTATCATCGAGTTGAACAGCTTGGGCAAAGAATACAGCAACCGGGAGTTGGTGCTAAAAGTGATGAGAGCCCTGCCCAGAGAGTGGGATGTGAAAACCATGGCTATGAGGGAATCAAAGGACCTCAACAAAATGGAGCTTCATGACTTGTTTGCAAATCTAAAAGCATATGAGTTCGAACTAGAGACAAGATCGGAAGCTGGTCCATCAACCTCCCAGCCAACGAAATCT
>KV017213.1:177305-202188 GCA_001598015.1 Dorcoceras hygrometricum
ACTTTAAAAGAAGCTGCTAGATCCATGATTGCTTATTCAGGCATTTCACAAAAATTCTGGGCAGAAGCAGTTAATACAGCATGCTATACTCAGAACAGATCAATGATAAATAGGATGCATGATAAAACACCCTATGAGATCTGGAATAGCAAGAAGCCTGATATTTCTTATTTCAGGGTGTTTGGATGCAAGTGTTTCATTCACAACAATGGCAAGAAGCATCTAACAGCTTTTGAACCAAAATCTGATGCATGTATCTTCTTAGGATATTCAGAAGTGAGCAAAGCATATAGAGTGTTCAACAGCAGAAGTTTCAATGTTGAGGAAACTGCTCATGTGGTTTTCGATGAAACTAGCTTCAAATCAAACTCAGCTGCAAGCCTTCACGATTTGTGTTCACGTTTGGAATCAACATCTCTTGAGGATTCATAAGATGACGTGGCACAAAGAACATCAGCTGAAGAGGAACAACCAGCAGTGGTCACAACGCACAACAACGTTCAACAAAATCCAGCAGGTAATCCAGTTGTTATTGATTTAACTAACATGGATCAGCCGCAGGATCGAATTTCAAGTGCACCAGCTGCTGGTGAAGAAGCGTCGAAGAATCAAAGAAATATACAACTAGATGACGCGCAACCATCGACTGGTCAACCAGCAGCAAGCAATTCCCAAGTTACATCAAGTTTACCTGCTGGACAACCAGTCACGAAAATTCATCAATTGGTATCTCCTGCTGATCAATCAGTCGCAAGAGATATTCAACAAGCAACAAGGCTACCTGCTGATGTACCAGCAGGAACCACCTCTCATCAGATGGAAGCAATCGCGAGTCCACCAGCTGGTGAACCAGCAGGAAGCACCTATAGGCCACCTGTTGATGTACCAGCAGCGAGCAATTCTTACCAGCAGGAAGCAGACGCACAAGCTAGCGATTCACAACATCAATTGGTGTCTGCTGATCCAATAGCTGCGACTCATCCAACAACACAGGGGGAACAACAATCAAATCCCATTGGACTTTATCTTCGGTGGAATAGAAATCATCCACCTGAGCAAGTCATAGGTAACTTTGAATCCCCTGTTCGCACTAGAGGCCAGCTATCTCACGATATTTTTGATTCTGCATTCATCTCTCATATAGAACCAAAACAAATAGATGAAGCTTTAGTAGACCCAAGCTGGATAGAAGCTATGCAAGAATAATTAAACTAGTTTAAGCGTAATAATGTTTGGCAACTTGTACCTAGACCTAAAAATCATTCAGTCATAGGTACTCGTTGGGTCTTTAGAAATAAACAAAAATGCAGGATAAGTTTGAAATGAGCATGATGGGGGAGCTGACATTTTTCTTAGGCTTACAAGTGCGCCAGTTGGAGAATGGAATATTCATCAACCAGGCCAAATACACAAAAGAACTGCTGAAGAAGTTTGGAATGGAAAATAGTTCAGCAGCAGCGACTCCCATGAGTTCCACAATCAAACTCGACAAAGATGAAGCTGGAACTGCCATTGAGGTATCTTTGTATCGTGGTATTATAGGCTCTTTGCTCTATTTAACTACTAGCAGACCAGACATCATGTTTGCTGTCTGTATGTGTGCTAGATTTCAAGCAGAGCCAAAGCAATCGCATTACATTGCTGTAAAGCGAATATTGAAATATTTAAAGGGTACTCCTAATGTGGGTCTTTGGTATCCCAAAGACTCCGGCTTTGAATTAATTGGGTATAGTGATGCAGATTACGCAGGTTGCAGGATTGATCGCAAGAGCACAAGTGGAACATGTCAATTCTTAGGGGATCGACTGATCTCGTGGTTTAGTAAGAAGCAAACGTCAATTGCCACATCAACTGCTGAAGCGGAATATCTTGATGCTGGCAGTTGTTGCGCACAAATCCTGTGGATTCAACATCAATTGAAGGATTATGTCATTGATGCTTCTGAAGCTCCTATTCTCTGTGACAACACAAGTGCAATTGCTATCACCCAGAACCCTGTACTGCATTCACGAACCAAGCACATCGATATAAGGCATCATTTCATAAGAGACCACGTGCTAAAGAAGGACGTTCGGCTGGAGTATGTGTCAACTGAGCAGCAAGTAGCTGATATTTTCACAAAGCCTCTGCCGGACGCTAAGTTTTCTTATTTTAGAAACTCTTTAGGTCTTCTTGAGTTGCCTTGATTGTTTGTGTACTAACGCATTTGCAGGTTGATTAGCCATCGCTTAAATCAGTAGTAGGTATGTTGTTCAGGGGGAACAATTAGCCTATCTGCTGAGGTAAGTTTCCTGCGTTGGAGTGTTTTAGTCGTAGGGGGAACCAGGAGTTGATTTAATAAGCGTGACGTCAGCAGAACATGTTGCTGCTGGACATACTCAGCAGTTGCGTGTATACTGCTGATGCTTATAAGTTACCAGCTCTTTCCACCCTCAACGCAATATCAAATCAGCAGTAATGTTTTTACACTTACTGTATCAGCAGTTGTGACTATATACGTTTGGCGCGAAGTTATCTATTTTTGTACCTTATTTGATTAAATTTTTGGAAAATGTTTTACACCGTACGATCAAAACTTTTTGAAAATTTTTCAAATCTTTTTCAAAACAGTACGCGCTAACGGATGGTTGACACGTGTCTTACCATGCAAAAAGTCACATCGACATTTTCTCTCTCCAAAAACTTTTCGTATTCCTTATATACTACGCGCTTACTGTTTATCTCTTTTACGTTACACATTTGCTCTCTCTCGCATATCTCTATTGTGCTCTCTCTTTTGCAAAGATTTTACAGGCGTTATTTCCCTATCATCTACTATTAGCAATGGCCGCCTCCCTCTATAGCAACTCTGTTCATGTTGACTTCGACTCCGTTCTGGCAATGGATGAACCAGGTATGGTATCGATTTTTCAGGCCCTTGTTGCTTCTGGATTGCAGGGATTTTTGGGCTGTACTGCGGTGGTGTATGAGGAAGCCCTTGTTGAGTTCTTTGCTAATGGGCATGTGCGAGACGGTTTGGTGGTTAGCTCAGTGGATGGGGTTATCGTAGAGATTTCGGAGAAACTGTTTGCAGAGACGTTTGATCTTCCTGTTGTGGGTTTGGCAGATGTTTCTGAGATGCCTAAGGATAAAATTTTCGACGCTCGGAGCATCGTGTCTATGACAGGAGAGCCGGTGCTATTGTCTGGGTCCAAGAGTCAAATGAAGATGCCCTTTCGTCTTCTTTGTGATATGCGCTTACATTGGAAAAGTTTTCTCTGTTGACAGCAGTGGTGTGTGATGTCAAGATGAACTGGGGCAGTGTTCTGTTTGGCTCAAGAAATGGTCACTCCAGGATCGAAGCAAGCAAAGGGGTTTGCTATTCAACTCAGCCTCATACTGGAGAGTTTTTATAATTTGGAACTGGGGGAGTCTTCAGAGTTTCCTTCATCTAAGATTCTTACCAAAAAGACCACTCATTGGTATATTGCCATCATTGATAAAAGTGGTGCCCAAGAACCTGCTGATGCACCCCAAGTTAAGAAGGCATCGAAGAAAAAGGTTGCCTCAAAGAAGAGACCAGCAGATATTTCCTTCGATGTTCCAGTGATTAAGAAGAAGAGGACTATTAAGAAGAAATCTGTTTCTTCTATTTCTACCCTGGAGATGGTAGCGGTTGCAGAAGAGGCTGTACCTATTCAACAGGTAGCGGAGCCATCAGCTGTTGAGGAGCCAAGGTGCCCATATGCTGATGATGTGGATTTGATAATTCAGCAGGTGCTTGATGAAACTCGGGAACCTGATGCACCTGCTGATACAGCTCAACCAGTTGCCACTGAAGAGAAACTTTGGTTTAATCTTCCCTATGACGATCTCGTTAAGCAATGGGAGGCTGAACGACCAGTGGTCACTGTGAGTGACACTGATGAAGAAAAAGCAACTATGGATGTTGCCCCTGCTGATGGAGATAAGCAGGTCCAGGAATCTGTGGCTCCAATCTCTACTGATGATATGCTCAGTGCTGATGAGCGCATGTCGCTGGACGATATTCTTTTGACGATTCCAGTCGATATTCCTCTGCCCTCTTCCAGCATGGAAATTACAAAGATTATGATGGGCAAATCGATAAAGATTCCAGGCGTCACTAAGTGGACCTGGTTTCTAAAAAGTCTTCATCACATTCCTGCCGCTGATAAAGGGAAAGTATTTTTTGATTTGCGCAGATATTGATTTATTGGTGGAGCTGCGTGCCAAGGTTATTGATGACGTTGCTCAATTCCTTAATTCTTTCAGTTTAAAGAAACTGGCTACAATAAATTTTGAGGAGATGTACAAGAAGGAAGAGCAAGTTTTGTACTGGGGAGAAACAGAGTCTCCTCAGGTAGCCATTCAGCGGAAATTTTATATTTTGCTAAAGTATAGAACAGTTTTGGTCTGAAAGTTCTTGGAAGCTTGGAGGGCCAATTTTGCTCCTGGCCAAGGATCCTCGGCGGTTGATATTCAAGTTATAGAGCTGCTTTCAGACCTCCATCTTTGTTTCTTGGAGGAATTGGCGAAGGAGGCGCGCGATCATGGTCTTATCTGGAAAAAGCCCTGTTGTTCAAAAATTTTTGAGGGGAGCCCAAGAGATCGAGGCGCCATAATTGCTCGAAACAACACCCACACTCCATCCAGGTGCTGGATTAGAACAATGCTATATGTTAATGGAGAGTGGATTGTTGAACCTTGCGCTGATCGATGGGTGAAGATTCCCCAGCGGGTTATCTCTACTGAAGTTCCTCGTCAGAGACAATATGATGACACTCTCCCTACAATGAGTGTATTTTTCAGGCCGATGACGAAGCGATGGGCTGATGTTTGTCTAGCAGTTGTTGAGTTTTGCACTTCGCAGAGACTTCTACCGGTTGGCTCTTCTCAGTTTTGCAGGTCTTTGCAGTTGGTTGAACCAGTTTCTAGAATTGCTCCTAGCCGGTCTCCAGTTTTTGCTTTCAGAGTATCTCAGTTTTGCTCTATATTTGTTGATTTCAGTTTGTTCAATTGGTTTCCAAGTGCAGATATTTCAGAGTTTCTTTCGTCTATTGCTTTGGATAGAACAGTTTTGCGTAGTGTACAGAGTTCTCAGAATTCTTTTTCAGTTTTTCCCAGTGTACAGTTATCTTTGGATCAGCACCAATCTTCTTCAACTTCTACCGACAGTCCCTCTTCGTTACATTTTGATAAGACAGATGTTGCTGCTACCGCGTCTTCTCTACCTCATGCTTCTCAAGATCTCTCTGCTGCTCTTGATGATCTTCATGCCACTCTTTCGGAGCAGATGTTTGAATATCAAAGTGGTCTGTCCTCAAAGCTGCACAAAATAGAACAGAACGTGTTTGACTCCCTGCGGGATCAAGCAGATATCTTCAGAAATTTATCTCAGGAAGCACGCCAAGAAGGCCGCACCCTTGATGATGTCCAGACTATACGCTTCAACGAATTCCGCAAGAATATTTTGGCTCAAAATTCTTCTATCTTTGTTGGATTGGCGGATGTTCGTAAGGAAGTGGAAGAAGTTAATGCCAAAGTAGACATCATGGCCTCTCACTTAAATGCCATTCAAAAGGATGCTGAGGCCACCAAGGAAGCCCTTTCCCATCAGCTTTTCGAATTCCAGAGTTCAGCACAAGAAAATCATAGTGTTCTTCATGCCCAGCTAAGTGAAATGGTTGATTATATTTATCGGGGAGGTGCTGACAAAAAGGGGGAAAGTGGCAGCCGAGGACTTCAACAGCCTGCGAATGTTCAAATCGAAGACAGTGCTGTGAGACCAACGTTTGCGCAAAGATTTGAAATGGCTCAGAGGCACATTGTTCATACAGTGCTGGATGCTGATGCCAACAGAGCTTTACTTGAGAGACAAGACGCAGCGGAGCGTGATCGAGAAAGAAGAAGAAGAGAGGCAAGGTTGTTGAAAAGGAGAAGAAGAGACTAGTTTAGCATTTCTGCTGATAATTCTTTGTACACAATTTTTGTACAATTTTGTTGGTTAATAAAAATTTGTTTTCCAGCAGATAGTGTGCAATTTATTTTTGCATATCTTTTGTCTCGGCTGCTGAAGTTTTGTCATCACCAAAAAGGGGGAAATTGTTAGGACAATATTTATTAGTTTTGGTGATAACAAAAATAAGACAAGATGATATTGGACAATCAGTCGTCGCACTTAACGAGAGGATATTTATCTTTCTATCAGTGGTATTTCAGCAGTTGGGGTATTCGAGAGAATTCAGCAGATAGTATGCGATCAGCAGATGAACGGTTTGAGGTGTTCAGCAGATACTCTCTTTATAAGCAATCAGCAGATTCTTTGGTGTCGAACACAGGAACATAAGTGTTAGCGTGTTTTTGCTAAGAAGTTCTAAACGACAGCGTTTTGATAAGTTGGAACGACGTCGTTGAAGTGCACTGTTGCATATCAGCAGATACTATCTTGAAGTGATAATCAGCAGATACTTTCTTGAAGAGATCAGCAGTTGCTTAGTCTATTCGTTGGAGATTGCGAAACGACAGCGTTTGGTTAAGTTGGAACGACGGCGTATTGATTGATTTAAACAATTCAGCAGAAGCGTTCCTTAGAGAATTCAGCAGAAGTATTGTTTCAGCAGTTGACTACAGAAAACTTCAATCAGCAGATGTTGTTAACCAGCAGATGTATTTCAAAGATACCAAAACGGCGTCACTTGAATAAGTTGACACGACATCGTTTTATCGCTAAAGAAATCAGCAGATGGAAAAACACATATGCATATCAGCAGGTAAATTCTTCCAAGCGTTTTTTCATTCGAAGCATCTTGACAACGACGATGAAGATAGTTCTGGTTACCAAAGTTATTTCAGGCGCAAGTTCAAAGTGATTCAAATACGATCGTTTGCTCATAAGGAAAAGGTTTGTACGATCGTACAGTTGCCTGGAATTAAGGAGACAAGTTAGGTACTATTTTGGGTAAATAGTACAGTGTACAGAGGCCGTTTCTCCATGCTTGCACAAATATGGAAAGCAGACAAATTGGCTCTGTCAGTGAGCATTTTACCTTGTAGTGGAGAAGGAATTACGGTGTACGATTTTGGCAGTGATTCAAACGGGATTCATTTCCTTTGGAGAATTAATATGACCGTTGCAATCGAAGCCTATAAATATCAGCAGCAGTGTTGAAGAAAACACACTTCGCTATCTACCTATTGCTGTCACGCTGCCAAAATATATACAGAGCTTACACTTCGTTGATATCTCCAAAAAGCTCAAAGACTCGAAGAAACTATATTTTGATCTTCATTGAAATACCTTCGAGTCAATCTTCTGGTTATTCTTTGTTGAAACCAGAAGATATTTACAGTCTCTAAATACGTGTTTTCATTGTCATATTTGATAGAGTCTGTAACGAACTGTCTGTGTAAAGAAGTTCGAAAAACTTTCAAGCGTTGTAAAAACCAGCAGCGAAGTCTGCGTGAAGTGTTGTAAAGTGCTAGGAGTTCTCGTAGCTGCGGGTTACGGGATCGGGTGTTTGTAGAAATGCTACTCTCATCAAAGTCTTCTAGTGCTACCTTCCGAGGAGGAAGAAGGGGAGACATAGGATATTGATATCCGAACTTCCAGAAACAAACTCTTGACTCTATTTCTTACTTACGCATTTATTTAGTGTTTCGCATTATTCACTGTTCACAAACTAATCGGCCTTTTTCCGCACAAATATTGTTGGATGAGAAGTTTGCATAAAACTGAGATCCAAACATTTTAAAAGAGTTTTGAAATAGAAAAATCGAAGGAGTTCATTCAACCCCCCCCCTTCTGAACTCCTGTTTGCTTAGTAATCCTATTTCCGGGACCATCACATGAGATGGAGCATATGGTCCTGCAGACGACTGGTGTGAAGCAAACACATCATATGGATCAACATAACCAGATGGCCCTATAGTATTGATAACGCTCGAAGGGCCCGATGACATCACAATATCATAAACATAAGACGGAGCTGATGGCCCTGCAGATGACTGGTGCGAAGAAAACACATCATATAGATCAACATTACCAGATGGCCCTGCAGATGACTGGTGAGAAGAAAACACATCATATTGATCACCATACCAGATGGCCCTGCAAATGACTGATGAGAATCCAGAGACGACGTACTGAAATTTAAATTTTGTGGCATTGTACGTTGTCCGACAACCAAAAGTTCATATGAAAGTGGTCTGTAACCAAGTCCATGTATAGTGGGAGATATAACACGGACAGTTATGCGCTCAAACCATGGCATGTTGTTATTGGTTTTTCTGGAGCGTCCATGTTGTTCACCGTCTGTTATGTCCAAGATACATGGTATCAAATCGTAAAAACACTCTGATACCAATTGATAGGATTGATTTAAGGTGGTGCTCGTGAGTTCTCACATAACTCACATAAGCTCTCAAACAGCTTTAGACACTCAACCCTCAAGTTACGTGCATATAAAAACATTTTGAAAATAGGCAGCACGTAACGGGAAATTGGATCACGCATGGACTATACCAGCGGCTCTGGGATCTGGTTCAACTTAGTGCGCAATCTGGTTACTTGTTATTGAGTTGCGATAGCTCAGTGTTCTTTAAATGTTTGTGCACCAAGAAGTAGATCAAGTAAAGTATGAAATCTTGCGGAAACAACTTGAACTACTCTCTGAATTCAAAAGCTTGTTAACAGTTTTAAATGCAGTTTCAAAATATGCAATGAGTGAATGTTAAATATAGAAAGTTTAAAAGAAATAATACGCTGCAATTTGTTTATGGAAGTTCGGAGTTGAATCTCCTACGTCTCTCCTTCTTCCTCAATGGGAAGGATCCAATGGAAGACATTTTTTACAGTGACCCAGGCTGAAACCCGATCCGATAGCCCACAAGTTGCAAGAACTCCTAGCCGCTATGCCCACCAGCCCGCAAGTTGTGTGTCTAACAACACTTATTTTACGCCTCAGTGCGGAAGGCTACATAGACTTGTTTAACGTCTCTGTCCAAAGACTACAAGGAGATTTTTTATTTTGATTCACTCATTTTCTATTTCGCTCAACTCTTGAATATATATGAGTGAATCATGCTTGAGATTTACATTGTACGATCAATCTCTCGAAGATAAAATCTCACACACTGGTAAGTGCTCCTCTTTGAGCTGGTATCACGATGTCTTCCCAGGGTTGTGCCTTCGAATTGATAGTTATTTGAAGTCCACGGCCTATGCACCAGCTCACACCTGGTCACACGATCAGCTTGCACACTAGCTGCCACAGAGTGTGCAAGCTTGCAACTAGCACTGCTTTGTGTTGTGCAATCTTCTCTTTTACATTTTGCACTTGCACAACACTCTCTCCACTTCGCGCATCACGCATCTATCTGCTTGTTCTCTTCTCTTGATATATAAAGCCTCTTGATCTGTTATATCCGTTGGACACAAAGTTGTATCCGTTGAAAAGTATTCTGACATTGTTGTACTTTGCGTCCTTTGGCTTTAAATGCGTTGCAGGCTTTCTTCACTTTAAGCACGTGAGCAATGTACTTGAGAAGACAACACAAGAAAATCAATTTGAACTTTGGCAGATAGTCTACGTAGATTCAAGAGTTCAAATTGCTTTGCTCGTAGATTTGATAGAATCTGTTGATATGCTATCTGAGCTGGTTTGACCTTAACCAGCTTGCCAGATTGTCTCTGTTCTGGTTTGTACTGAGCTGGTCGATACTTCATCTGTACTGCTCTTGTTCTGTTCTTTCCTGCTCTTGAAATTTTCTACGCTTCTTCTCTAAGTTACTCTTCACATCTGCTCTTGTTCCGCTCTTGTCCTCAGCTGCTCTTGTTCATTTCTGGGCTCTGAGCTTGTTTCCCAGCTGGTTTCTTCTTTCACTACATGAACCTTCCTCCACGATTACTTTCTACTCTTGTTCAGCTGTACTTATGGAGACTGATCGAGTACATCCTTCATTCTTCCGCCTTCACGTCATCATAGGCATCGACATTGTTCACGATCACAATCTCATGCTTCCATCTCTCTCATAAGAATCTAGCTTGACCTGATTTTCTGATCTAGTTTTTTCTTCTCCGAGCTGGTTTGTCCTTAACCATCTTGGCTATATTCTTCTCGTCAAGATCCTCTGTATACTTGCTTGTTCTCTTGTTCCATTCAGACACCTCTTCCAAATTATCAGCAAGTACACCGATTTTCCAGTGGTTGATTGATCCAGTTCTTCGATGGTACTTAAAACCTTATCCTCGAAGAACTCCATTTTTGCACCAGTGATTATATCCCTTCTTCTTCGGATATAATAATAAGTTCCGATCTCAGTCTTTCACTGGACTGAGATCCCTATGATGAACTGATTGTAGTTGCGCTTTGTTAGGATCGAAAACAAGCTCGGGAGTTCAGATGGCGGGTGAATGAACTCCTTTGCTAATTTTGGTTTGAAAATCTGTTTCAAAAGTTTTATTGCTCGACGCAAACCTCCAGCCGAGTTACTATCTTAGAGGGTTCTCAGTGACTGCTGTTGTCTCGTGTAATAAAATGATTTTTATGCAGTAACAACACGATTCAACAATGAACAATTTAAACCAATGCGTGAATGTAATAGATGTAGAGACGAGAGGTTTGTTTCTGGAAGTTCGAAGCAAATTCTCCTACGTCTCCACTTCTTCCTCAATGGGAAGGATTTCCACTAGAAGATTTGATTTATACAACCACTTGTAGAAACCCGATCCTACAACCAGCATCTGCAGGAACTCCTAGCACTCAACCAAATGAAACTCAGACCCACCATCTGGTTCGCAAATACAATGATCTTAGAATTGAAAGTTAGATACAATAAGGCAGCAATTGTATTGATCAGATCCGAGTCTTGGCTCTGATACCACTGTTGGAAAACCGTGGCGGATCCAGATCCCGTCTTCCGGCGAGGCAGTGGAAGAATAAAATCGGGCCGGGAAACGTTCAATACAATCGAATTTCTACAAACTATGAACCATTCATAGGGTGTTTAGTCAGTTACCTTACTGGCGACTTTCGCCTGGCTCCAACCGGAATTACAAGAAGACCGGCTCTTCACGGTAGGCGGCGGTAGATTCGTCAATCAGGTCCACGACCGGAAGGGAGACTCCTTCGTCATCCTACACTAGAAGGCCTGACTAGATCAGCACGGATGGATTCTCCTCGAAAAACTGATCGGAGCAAGTCCGATCAATTAGCGGCGGCGGCGGTGGAGGCCGGCGGCGGCGGCGGATTTTGGGAGAGGAAGGGGGCGGCGCACTTAGGAGCTCTAGGGTTAGGGTTGTTGTGTTATTCATCTTATGATTTAGGCTTAAGTCTAATTAAATAGACTAGTGATAAACTTGGACCGGCCCAATGGGCCAGGGTCCAACGTATGAACATTCGGTTCATCCCTATCACCGTGACTTCATCATAACTCCGATCGCCGATCAGATCGGACCGATCGAATCAGTTTCCAAAACTGAATACTATGATCTGAAAAACCATTTTTCAGAACCCCAGTGCAAAATGACCGTTTTGCCCCTCAACAGCGGGAAATAACGATTTGACCCCTGTTGACTTTTAGGAAGTCGCACTCCCCAAAATCCTCCTCAAGTGCTCAACACATTGAGCTCAGTATCCGTGCGGGAATCTCGAATCCAGTACTTGTGTGACCCTCAATGGTTCAGGGATACAGCTAGCCGTGGGCCCACAACCATTGTGGCTCCGGAATCACAATTCCGAACTTGCCCAACGGATCATGGTAAGAGCGTCTAGTAACATCGCCGCATGATCCCCTAGGTATCACTTATAGTGCCTGCAAGAACCAGTTGGTCGTGGTTAGCATACAGTACGGTCCTTTCAATCCATATATCCCGATCATATCAACGATCATTGGTAAATCGAGAGTCGCTATAGATCCGATAGCTATGCATACATCTTGGAGATCGAATAGTGACATCACGAGTGTAACTAGGTAAACCCATTTACCTAAAACACTTCTAGTACTCTGGCCAGAGATTTATACACTATTATCCCCTCAGATAGCATAGGATAGCCACGCATGTCTGCGAGCGATGAATCCTCGACAACGATGCATCGACTCCTACATGCATCGGGATCTCACCCAATCCCACCGCCTAATGACCCCAAGTGAGTCGTAAAACGAGTCAAATTGATATGCCTATCCTGTAGAGTCTCAATGACGTTTCGAGTCGTGAGGACTAATCAGTACAACCAAGACCTCGGACTTATCCACTCGACAAATGGTAACCAATTGGAAAGTCCGAACGAGGGTAGTTCGATAGATCACCAGGTCACTATCTATCTGTTGGTCCGAAAATAGGATCAAAAGATCAGCAGCCGCGCTTTGTTAACAGATTTTAAAGATTTTCGCGCTGCTGATACATACTGGAGGTGCAATACCTCGTTGTTCTTGAACAAATAAAATAAACAGAGCACCGGAGACAGATCTGGTATGAAATTAAAATCATGCGGAAACACCAGAACTGAATCCTATATTTTAAAACAACTCAAACAGATTTATGTACAACATAAATCTGTTCGAGGTTTGCAAGTGCTAGTGTGCTGCTGTATGCAATGCGATGCTAAGTGCTGAAATGACTAATCCATCTGCTGAATTCTCCAGCACGACGTCGCATCATTTTGCGCTTCGCTTCATCAGCTGATAGCCAACTGCTGATTGTGATGACATCAAGGCTGATGTCATCACAGCTCATTCCACATCTAGCGCATCTCTTCTCATCTGCTGAATCTTCCTGCTGATCTCTGTAGCTTCCTGCTGAATGATGACGTCACTGCTGATATCATCTACGAAGCACTCCAGCTGATCTTCTTCATTGTTCCAGCTCCAGCTCCAGCTTGAGATTCTTCTTCTTCTTGACTAACGACTGTTGATAGATTCATCAACAGTACTTATAAATGGAATCATCTTCTTCGATAGCTTTCTCCAGCAAGCTTCTCAATTCCAGTACCAGCTGGTTCATCTTTACTCTTTAGCGCTAGAAGCTGGTTGACATCGTTTCAGCTGGTTCATCATGCTCCAGTTGATCTAACTTGGCCTCCGCCTAATTACGAACAGCTGATATAACTCTGGACGTCTCCATCGCTAATTCAACTGCCGATTCCATGAACACCAAACCAACTGCTGAATCAATATATTGCGAACCAACTGCTGGACAAATATAGCTACTTCTCTTCTTTGCGCAATAAGCTTCTTCCTGCTAATATTAATCTTCGTTCCTAAATCATGTGCACTTAAGTAGAATTGTTAGAATCACAATAATAGGTTTTGTGTAATTCAAAACTTAATTAGGATCTGTCAAAACAGATCCAACAATCTCTCCCTTTTTGATTTACACAAAACCTCAAATCAACGATGCATGTTCTAACAATTCTCTCCCTTTTTGTGGGAATAAAAAAGAGAGTGAACTCCTGGTCTTCCCTCTATTTAAAATTTACGTCTTCATGCTTGGACGGGAACTGTAAACATATTTCGAGATTCATTCACAAACAGATGTGAATGAATCCGGGTGTGTGAGATTGATATATTGTAGCTCTCAAACTCTCTGTTTTTCTCACACACGAGGGACATGCTCTAACAAGCTAATCTAGACTTAACAGTCGACACAATAAGCTCCTCTCAAGAATGATTGTCGACTGCCTCATCTTCTTTTCTATTTCCCTCTTGTTGGTGCACTGTATATTCAATGTATTTCTTCCACAATATGTAGTTGCACCAACTGAACGAACTCGCAGAACACTCAGCGTCTCGCTCTCTCTTTCTTCAATTGGCGTTGCCTCGAATATATAGCCTCTGTAAAATTCTTCCCGTTGGAAAGCTTCCAAAACTATTCAGCGCTTCAGATGGCTATCTTGTCTTCTTTCTATTTTAGTGCAACGCTCCTCTGTAAAGTACCGACATGGGAACAGTACTTGTGTCCTTTTCTTTTGCAGGCTTCTGTCGCTTTCGCCATTTGAATTGAGCTCAGCAGTTGACATCCAGCTTTGATAATTCTTCGTAAGTTGTCAACTGCTTCGCTGCTGATTCTTTCTTCAACTGCTGCGCTTTGTTACTTCTATGATTCTTTGCGCCTGGAATTCTTGCGACTTGACATTGTATAAAGCAACAGCTGATTCAAATAAGCTCTTCGACTGGATGCTGCTGTTGCTTGCGTCTGGTTCATCAAATGCTTCGCCTGAATCTTCTTCAACAACAATAGATTGCGTCTGGATGTCTTTGCGTTGCGACTGGATTCACTGTAGCTTCGACTGCTGAAATAACAACGCAAAGTCTTCCTGCTGAATCTATATTGCAAGAGCAAAACGCTGTCGTATCAACTTATGTAAACGACATCGTTTTGCAATCGCTCTTCTCCAAATAGCATCTGCTGATTGCACTGTAGCTCTCTGCTGAATTTCCTCTTCTACGACGTCGCTTCTCTTTTGCGTCTCTCTTCATCTGCTGATTCTCCAACACGACGTCGCATCGTCTTTTGCGCTTCGCTTCATCTGCTGATAGCCAACTGCTGATTGTGATGACATCAAGGCTGATGTCATCACAGCTCATTCCACATCTAGCGCATCTCTTCTCATCTGCTGAATCTTCCTGCTGATCACTGTAGCTTCCTGCTGAATGATGACGTCACTGCTGATATCATCTACGAAGCACTCCAGCTGATCTTCTTCATTGTTCCAGCTCCAGCTCCAGCTTGAGATTCTTCTTCTTCTTGACTAGCGAATGTTGATAGATTCATCAACAGTACTTATAAATGGAATCATCTTCTTCGATAGCTTTCTCCAGCAAGCTTCTCAATTCCAGTACCAGCTGGTTCATCTTTACTCTTTAGCGCTAGCAGCTGGTTGACATCGTTTAAGCTGGTTCATCATGCTCCAGTTGATCTAACTTGGCCTCCGCCTGATTACGAACAGCTGATATAACTCTGGACGTCTCCATCGCTAATTCAACTGCCGATTCCATGAACACCAAACCAACTGCTGAATCAATATATTGCGAACCAACTGCTGGACAAATATAGCTACTTCTCTTCTTTGCGCAATAAGCTTCTTCCTGCTAATATTCATCTTCGTTCCTAAATCCTGTGCACTTAAGTAGAATTGTTAGAATCACAATAATAGGTTTTGTGTAATTCAAAACTTAATTAGGATCTGTCAAAACAGATCCAACACTATCTGCATGCTCAGAACATCACAATGTTCCCTACCAATGAAACATGGTACTTCGCATCGCAGATACTAGTCTCAAGCTCGGGCGGCCTTATCCTCATTTTGACGGCCCAATCGACTAGGAACTAATTCAGAATACACAGTGACTATTATATGTGTTTCATTATAGCCGTCATACCCACTATCACATCTAACATACACTATAGTGCATTCTAGGTCTTTACTCAATGCAATTGTTAATCATCATACAACACAATGAAAGTAAAGAATGCCATAAACAAATGCGAATATAATATATAAAGATTGTCATATACAAGAGTCTATAAACCCACACGCCACAAGTTGGCTAGTTGGGCATCTACTCTAACACTTAGCACTAAGCTGGTTGTGCTAATCTAGCACTCTACACTCTCTCTTTATGATTTACAAAGAAATCTCAACACTACAGAGTGTGTGTATAGAAGATAGTGTGACACAGAAATGAATAATCAATCTGTGCATCTGTCACTTGTTGTGAGCTGGTTCAAGATGAACTATGCTTTTGCTTGTGAAGGCCGGTTAGCTCGTAAGTTTGATAGTTGTTCTGTTGTGTTGCGTAACCTCTTCACAACTACTTATCTCTTCTATTTATACCATTTCGATACAACGGTAATAAATGTAGCCAGTAGACACGTTGAGTGTATCCAAATTGAATTTTTTGTGGCGTCTTAAATGTCTATACGATGAAAGTACATTTCCATTTAATGCATTTCCCTTTTTATCAACTCTACACCGTCTTCAGTTTGAACCATATCTTTGCGTATCTGGATTTAGCTCAAAGTAGTTCCAACGACTACACATCAATGGAGAGAGGTCACATGTCTCATATCAGACTGTACGTAGCTTCAAACATTCCAAAATTCAATTTGTTACGTTGTCCCAGACTCAGCTTTTTTATCAACTCTACACCGTCTTCAGTTTGAACCATATCTTTGCGTATCTGGATTTAGCTCAAAGTAGTTCCAACGACTACACATCAATGGAGAGAGGTCACATGTCTCATATCAGACTGTACGTAGCTTCAAACATTCCAAAATTCAATTTGTTACGTTGTCCCAGACTCAGCTGGTCTCCCGATCCGGTTTCTGAATATTGAGCTGCTTTTCTTGATCGAGTTCTAAGCTTGATTAAATCTAGTCTTCTTTGAAGTATTCTGCTCAAGTATTTATTCTGGATTTGGATAGCAATCCTTGTATAGTCATATCCTCAGTTCTCAACTGAGTTGTCCTTATTCGGCTAAGCATCTTTGAACTGGTATCAGCATAACTTAGTACCCAGCTGGTTTGTCCTAAACCGGCACACATCAATATCCTGAGCTGGTTTGACCTTAACCATCTTGACTCTGCTCCGATTTGGTTTCTATGTCAAACGTAGTAAGCTTCGTCTAGATCTTGTCACTTTGATCTGATTGATCTCTTTTATTTTTCATCAGCAAAACTTCTGAAATTTACTCTAACAATTTCCTCCTTTTTTGTGATGACAAAACCTTGGACGTAAAAAGAGATTTTTATTGACCGTTAAACAATTTACAAAAAATCATCTATACAAAAACAATTTTGCTTATTCCCAGTACTAAGTCCATCCTGCTGAAACCATCTTCTCCTGTTATAGCTACTGCTTGATCCTTTACCCCTTGTACTGCTTGGACCTTTCCCTTGTCTACTCGGTCCTTCCCCCAGTCTACTTGGTCCTTCACTCTTTTTACTACTTTGACCAACTTCCCCCTTTTGGCATCACGCAGCTCTTTTATACATTCGACCATTTCAGCAAGCTGTGATTTCACCAATGCAAGTTCATCGACAAGCTGCTTTTGACTGTCTGCATAGTGATGAACCAAACTTGTTTCTAATGCCGCAATGTGCTGTTGGTTGTCAGCAGAGTGACAAGCCAGAGTGGACTCTAACACGTCCATCTTGATTTCCAGCCCGTCCACCACATTTTCGAGGTGTTTCCTGAGTTACGTGGTATGATGCCTCGTAAAGTTTGTATCATCCCGCAGAAATCCAAACGTTATATCAAGGGAGGAGACACGATCTGTCAGAGCTGTGAGATCCTCGGCAGTAGTTGTTAGAGTAGATGCCCAACTAGCCAACTTGTGGCGTGTGGGTTTTATAGACTCTTGTACAAACAGTCTTTATATATGATATTCGCATTTACTTATATGGCGTTATTTACTTTCATTATGTGTGTAATGATTTACAATTGCGTTGAGTAAAGACCTAGAATGCACTAAAGCGTATGTTAGATGTGATAGTGGGTATGACGGCTATCATGAAACAAATCTAATAGTCGCTGTGTATTCTGAACATGTTCCTAGTCGATTGGGCCGTCAAAATGAGGATAAGGCCGCCCGAGTTCGAGACTAGTATCTGCGATGTGAAGTACCATGTTTCATTGGTATGGAACATTGTGAAGTTCTGAGCATGCAGATAGATAGTGACCTGGTGATCTATCGACCTACCCTCCTTCGGACTTTCCAAGTGGTTACCATTTGTCGAGTGGATAAGTCCGAGGTCTTGGTTGTACTGATTAGTCCTCACGACTCGAAACGTCATTTAGACTCTACATGATAGGCGTCTCACTTTGACCCGTTTGCCGACTCTCTTGGGGTCATAAAGCGTCGGGATTGGGTGAGACCCTGATGCATGTAGGAGTCGATGCATCGTTGTCGAGGATTCACCGCTCGCAGACATGCGTGGATATCCTATTCTATCTGAGGAGATAATAGTGTATAAATCTCTGGCCAGAGTACTAGAAGTGTTTTAGGTAAATGTGTTTACCTAGTTACACTCGCGATGTCACTATTCGATCTCCAAGATGTATGCATAGCTATCGGATCTATAGCGACTCTCGATTTACCAATGGTCGTTGATCTGATCGGGATATATGGATTGAAAGGACCGTACTGTACGCTAACCATGACCGACTGGTTCTTGCAGGCACTATCAGTGATACCTAGGGGATCATGGGGCGATGTTGCTAGACGCTTTACCATGATCCGTTGGGCAAGTCCGGAATTGTGATTCCGGAGCCGCAATGGTTGTGGGCCCATGGCTAGCTGTATCTCTGAACCATTGAGGGTCACACAAGTACTAGATTCGAGATTACCGCACGGATACTCAGCTCAATGTGTTGAGCACGAGAAGAGGATTTTGGGGAGTGCGACTTCCTAAAGTCAACAGGGATCAAACCGGGGGTTTCCCACTGTTGAGGGGCAAAACGGTCATTTTGCAACTTAGGGTTGGATGATCTGAAAAATCGTTTTTCACATCATAACATTCAGTTTTGGAAACTGAGTTGATCGGTCCGATCTGATCGGCGATCGGAGTTACGATGAAGTCGCAGCGATGGATATCGTCATTTGGACCCGGGCCCGTTGGGCCGGTCCAAGTCCGTCATTAAGTCTATTTAATTAGACTTAATGACTTCATTGTAGACATGACATGACATTACACTACTTAACCTAACCCTAAACCTAGAGACCGCCGCCGCCGCCGCCGCCTCCACGCGCCGCAGCCGCCGCCGCCGCCGCCCGTCTTCGCCGGAAAATTGTTTCCGGCCAACTCGACGAGGAGAATCCGTTCGTGCTGATCTCGTCATTCCTTCTAGTGCAGGCTGACGAAGGAGTCTCGTTTCTGGTCGTGGACCGGATTGGCGATTTCTACCGCAATCTACCGAGAAGAGCCGACGTTATTGTAAGTACGGTTGGAGCCAGGCACATGTGCCAGCAAGGTAGTGGTTTTGAACCCCCTATGTATGTCGATAATTGTTATTGATTTTTCGTATTGATCGTCTCCCGGCTGTTTATTATTTGTTCTTCCGCTGCCTCACCGGGGGGCGGATCCGGATCCCAACAGTGGTATCAGAGCCAGTGTTTTTCGGATCTGATCAGTATATATTGCCTGAATTGTATCTAACATCTTAATTTTCAGATCGAAAACGAAAATCAGGAAGCGAGTCGCCGGGCCGCCGCCTTGCACGGCGGCAACCACCACATCGTGCGCGCTGTGGCGCGCGCGATGGAGAATCTCACGTCGCGCGCTGGCCGCGCGACTCGTGCATGGTGGCCGGACGAACGTGCTAGGGGTGGCCGCTGGTGTGCGCGAAGCTCGCCGGCCGAGGTTCGCGCGAAGTTGCGCGCTTCTGGACTCGGAGGAGTTGCGCGCTGGTCGCGCTTCATGCCGATGCTCCGTGCGCGACGGTGGCCGACCACTGCCGCTGGTGTTGCGCCACGACGTGCGACGATGGCCGACACGTTGCGCTTTAGGGTTTAGTTCGGGCCTGTCCCGGGCCGCCCGTGAAGTTTTCGGGCCGGTATGCGATTTCGGGCCCGTTTTTGATCGATTTTGAACTTTTAAGTTTTTGGGTCTAAAATTGCTTTAATCCTAATTTGATACAATTAAAATTAGTAAAATGTGATTTTAATTATGAAATGTGATTTTGTAATAAAATATGATTTTGTTTTATCGGCAAAATACGATTTTATTATAAAATACGATTTCGTAATTAGAATATGATTTTACAATAAATAATTAGATTATTTAATTATGCATGTTAATTAGATTAATTGCATGATTGGGGTGATCGAGAGCCGTGCCCAATGTGTTAGGTGTATGCAATAGGTTTTATTTGATTTCGGTTTTTTAATATATTTGATTATCATTTAAAGTGGGCCTGTTTGTGGCCCGTTCCCACCCCTTGATAAATGTATCCCTTATCTGTCATAGCAATTTAAATGTAAATTACTAGATTTAGTGGGAGGACATCCGAAGATGGTGGAGATGACGATCAAGATATTGAAGACCGAAGATCTGTAAAACCGGAAAGCATTGTAATAGGATTGCATTGCATATTGCATTACCCCTAGGATTGGACCCAGGTCCGTGGCTGGCAACCACGGACCGCATAACTCTCGCGATCGATCATCCCAATATTACTTTATATATGTTGATATATAGATTGAATCCGCATGTTTGCATGTTTTAAATTAGATTTAAATATGCATGAGACCAAACTTTTCAAAAATAAAATCCCTCGTTTTAAATTTGATTTAAAACTTATATCAAAATAAATGTTTATTCGATAAACTGAAGGGTATTTAAAATTGTTTAAATTAACCCTACCTTCCATCAACAATGGGTGTACGTCGATGCTACCCGTATACATGGCCCGGCTCATATTATTGAGGGGGTCATGTATGCCGGAAAGCTGTCCACGTCATTGACAACTGTTGTGAGTCGGTTGGAACTCCCTTTAACGTTGGCTCATATTATTGGGGATGTTAAGGGGACCGTCCTTCACGACTCAACATTGATGGGTCAATCTTGACACGTGATAGTAAACGGCGTCATATTATTGGGCCCTTACTGGACGTGAGGTGAATACATGGAGGTTGCACCGGTTGCAATCGGAAGCTACCTTTTGGGGGTCATGGATGGCTGATATTATTCGGGTCCATGATCGCTTGATTGGGCTCCGTGTACCCACTAAAGAAACATGTTTTCTCGATTTCATTAGAGGGTGGTGAAATCGTTAAAATAGTGGGAGGGTAATTCATAAAACTTAACGACCATGTTTTATGTCTTAGCTTATATCTTATATAGTTAGTAATGCATGTCCGTTTTCCTCTCAGTATTACTGCATATAAAATGGTTTCGATGAAAAACCCGCTCGCTGCTATACTGGATAGCAACAAGTTCACCGGTTTGAACTACCAAGACTGGCTCCGCAACCTCAATCTTGTATTGGCTTCGGAGAAACTTCTCTATGTGATAGAGAAGACTGCTCCTAAGTTTGCCCCTTCCGATATCAGTCCTGAGGAGCTGGTAACGCTTAAACAATGGTGGGACGATGAGGTTAAATCTCGGTGTTATGTGATGGCATCGATGTCCAATGAAATGCAACGGCGTTTTGAGAAGACGAAATATGCTGCTGACATACTTCATCATCTCAAAGAGCTGTACGGGGAGAACTCTCGACATGAGAGGTTCACGGCTGTCAAGGAGCTTATGACAAGCCGCATGCGCAATGGGACTTCGGTCCGCGAGCATGGGGTTCGTATGATTGGGCTCGTTGAAAAGCTGTCGGGCCTTGATATCACACTTCCACACGAGCTGTCGGTGGATGTACTTCTCCTCTCACTGCCTGCTGCATTTGACCCCTTTGTGGTCAACTTCAACATGAACAAGCTGGAAGCCACCCTTGAAGAGGTGGTTAACATGCTCTTAGTGTTTGAAGGAACCATAAAGAAGGACAAACCCGTCCTCCTTCTGGGCTCTTCTTCCTCTACGAAGAAGGGGCCCAGACGCAAGAGCAAGAAGCGTTCTGCTCCTGCGAAAGAGGAAAAGTCCGCCAAGAAGCCAAAGGCAAAGGCTTCCAAACCAAACAAGCATGAGGAGGTTTGCCACCACTGCCACAAGGCTGGGCATTGGAGGAGGAACTGCAAGGAGTACCTCGAGCAGTTGCGAACTACGAAAGGTATGTTCTATATTGAAATAAATATGTCTCTTAATTCGACTTCTTGGGTACTTGATACCGGATGTGGATCTCACATCTGCAATGATTTGCAGGTGATGACAAGAAGCCGACGTCTTAGAGAGGGTGAGACCCACTTGAGGCTTGGCAATGGAGCAAGAGTTGCTGCAGTAGCTATAGGAGATATTTATTTATTTCTGTCTTCAAATTTTAAGTTGTTGTTACGAGACGTTTTATTTGTTCCTGAATTGATTAAAAACATTATTTCTATGCCTATGATTGATAGAGATGGATATTCTTGTATATTTTCTAATTCAATTTGCAATATTTACAAGAATGAATGTTTAATTGGAATTGGGGAACGCGAAAACGATCTATACACCTTAAGATTAAAAGACGTTCCAACTCGCGATGTCGAAACACACACAACAACGATTAAACGGAAACACGATAACTTGAACCCAGCACAACTTTGGCACGCTAGGCTAGGTCACATTTCCTTAAGTAGGATGAACAAGTTAGTTAGGAGTGACTTGTTTGATCTGTCAGACATCAACTCCCTACCGACTTGTGAATCCTGTCTGAAAGGAAAGATGACCAAGCAACCCTTCAAGGGAAAGGGTGAACGTGCCCAAGGCCTATTTGATTTGATCCATACTGATGTGTGCGGCCCATTTAGTATTGGTACTAAATACGGTCACACATACTTCATCACCTTTACCGACGATTACTCTAGGTATGGGTACTTGTACTTGATGAAGTACAAGTCTGAATCCTTTGAAAGGTTCAAGGAATTCAAGGCTGAAGTAGAAAATAAATTAGGCAAAAGTATTAAAGCACTTCGATCTGATCGAGGTGGTGAATATTTGAGTACTGAGTTTCAAGACTATCTGAAAGAGAATGAGATTCTCTCACAGTGGACCCCTCCGGCCACACCACAGCTCAATGGTGTAGCGGAGCGTCGTAATCGGACCTTGTTGGACATGGTTCGATCTATGATGAGCTTCACTGAGCTTTCGACCTCGTTTTGGGGCTATGCGCTAGAAACAGCGGTCATGTTGTTGAACAATGTCCACAACAAGGCAGTGGATAAAACTCCGTATGAGATATGGATGGGCAAACCATCCCAGTACTCATTTATGAGGATTTGGGGATGTCCTGCTTACGTGAAGCAGACAGTGGGAGATAAGCTGGATACGAGATCCATCTTATGCTACTTCATTGGGTATCCAAAGAATTCCATTGGATACTATTTCTACTATCCCAGCGAGACAAAAGTGTTTGTCTCTAGGAATGCAACCTTTATGGAAAGGGAATTTCTACTTGATATAAAGAGCAAAATAGTAGAACATGAAGAGGTTCGAGAACCAACTGAAGTACCAAGTGAATCTCCCGCACCTACTGAGCCAGTACCAGATATGGTCGCACCTAGGAGATCCGAAAGGATTCCTAGAGCTCCAGAGAGATATGGTTTTCTCCTTGAAGATGATCAAGGTGATCAAGTTGTTGGATCTGATCCAAGAACTTTCAGGGAGGAAATTTCCGAAGTTGATTCTAACTTATGGCTTGAAGCAATGCAGTCCGAGTTTGACTCAATGCATGCTAACCAAGTTTGGACTCTCGTTAGCCCTCCCGAAGGAATTGTTCCTATTGGGTGTAAATGGGTATACAAGAGGAAACTTGGGCCTGACGGCAAGGTAATAACCTACAAGGCACGACTGGTCGCGAAAGGTTACACTCAAAGGCAAGGTGTTGACTATGATGAAACCTTCTCGCCAGTCGCAATGTTCAAGTCAATTAGAATATTGTTAGCCATAGCCGCATGGTACGACTATGAGATATGGCAAATGGATGTGAAAACTGCGTTCCTTAATGGAAACATTAAGGAAGAGATCTATATGACGCAGCCTGAGGGTTTCACATCTATTGGAAGCGAGCATAAGGTATGCAACCTTCAGAGATCGATCTACGGTCTCAAAAAAGCATCGCAGAGTTGGAACCTGAGATTCGATGAAACAATCAAGGAATTTGGTTTCATCAAGAATCCCGAGGAGCCGTGTGTCTATAAAAAGGTAGTTAAAAGTGCTATGACATTCCTCGTACTTTATGTTGATGACATTCTACTCATTGGTAATGATGTAGGAATGCTGCAGTCAACTAAAGTATGGTTATCTAGCAGATTTTCGATGAAGGACATGGGTGAAGCATCCTATATTCTTGGAATACAGATCTATCGGGATAGATCTAAACGGATGCTCGGACTCACCCAAGCTACCTACATCGATACCATACTTAGGAGGTTCTCTATGGAAGAGTCCAAGAGAGGACACCTACCTATGTGCCACGGGGTCACTCTATCTAAGTCTATGTGTCCAAAGACTGATGAGGAGATAGAGAGTATGACACGTGTACCATATGCCTCGGCTATAGGTAGTATTATGTATGGAATGATCTCGACTAGACCGGATGTCGCATATGCTCTGAGTGTCACGAGCCGCTACCAGGCCAACCCCGGACAATTGCATTGGAAGGCTGTGAAGGATATTCTTAAGTACTTGCGAAGGACTAAGAATGTGTTCATGGTCTATGGGGGTGGTGAACTGAAACTGGAAGGCTACACTGATTCTAGATTCCAGTGTGATGTGGATGATTCGAAATTAACCTCTGGATTTGTATTCATGCTCAATGGTGGTGCTGTCTCTTGGAAGAGTTCCAAGCAAGACACCATCGCGGATTCAACCACTGAGGCTGAGTACATTGCAGCATCAGCTGCTGCTAAGGAGGCCGTTTGGATAAGGAATTTCGTCCAAGAGTTGGGCGTCATTCCTAATGGAGTTGGTCCAGTCCCGATGTACTGCGACAACACGGGTGTCGTTGCGCAAGAAAAGGAGCCTAGGTCTCACCAAAGATCCAAACACATACTGAGGAAATACCACATAATCCGGGATATTGTGGCTAGAGGTGACATAGCAGTTGAGAGAGTCGCCTCTGCGGACAACGTTGCTGATCCACTTACGAAGCCCTTGCCATGACCCTTGTTTGAAAAACATCGTGAAACAATGGGACTGCGTCTGATGAGTAGTTGGCTTTAGGGCAAGTGGGAGATTGTTAGAGTAGATGCCCAACTAGCCAACTTGTGGCGTGTGGGTTTTATAGACTCTTGTACAAAC
>KV017214.1:18898-36960 GCA_001598015.1 Dorcoceras hygrometricum
AACATTACATCAATACAGCTGCTGAATCTTAACAAGTAGATACAGCTGCTGAATACTTAACTCTTCATATGTAATATCAAAACAACAACGATGCCATCAGTTGTTGCCTATCAAACCATACCAATGATTCAACCAACAGCTACCGATTTCACCGTTATCAAATTCTAATATTACTGCTATTTCGAGAAGAACATTCATAACATTTCTGGAATTGAATTCGAACCCTCAGTATATTTAAAACATCATAACTTTCTGGAAATCATACTGGAAGCATCATAAACATCAAAAACATCATTTTCGAACCCATCTTTCTTTCCTTTTCATGTCTAAATCATTTCAACATGAACTTTAAATATGTCCACAATAAACAGGCAAGCAGATCCATTAAAACACAATATATGCTTTAAATGGTGTAGAAAACGATCAGCTTTTACGTGCCTTGACGAAGCTTTGCAACAACAGCAAATTTCCTGCAGGAATCCTCCCTTTGAGCAACACACGATCTTTTCTTTAATTCTTTTGAAGAACACTTTAAACTTTTCTTTGCAAATGATGAAAGTCTTTCTTTGAAACAAGTATTTATATGAAAGGGATTAGTGGCAAGCTACTTGTGAAATCAAGCATGACACATTCCTAAAAGTTAGTAAAATTCCCTTCATATTGTTTTAATTTGTAAAACACCGAACCTTCTTTTAAAGAAATCATTTCACCTCCTTAAATCATTTTACAATCAATTTCAAACCAACTTGTGCATTGCTCTTTGGAGTTACCTGCTGAAATCAGCTGCAGCGCAATCTTACCTGCTGGAATGAACAATTCAGCAGATACATGATAATTATAAATTGCCAAAATGGCCCATATGATTTATGAAATGCATAAATATGGTCCTAAGGATTTTGGGGCGTTACAAATATGATGCACGATAAAACCCCATATGAGATATGGAATGGCAAGAAACCTGATATATCTTATTTCAGGGTGTTTGGGTGCAGATTTTTTATTCATAATAATGGAAAGAAGCACATAACAGCTTTTGAACCAAAATCTGATGCAGGTATATTTTTAGGCTACTCAGCTGTTAGCAAAGCATATCGCGTATTCAACAACAGAAGTCTAACAGTTGAAGAATCTGCTCATGTGGTGTTTGATGAGACAAGCTATAGATCCAATTCAGCTGCAAGCTTACATGATTTGTGTTCAGGTCTGGAATCAACAAGCCTTGAATCAGACGACGACGTGCCACAAAGACATTCACCTGAGACACAACAGACGCTGGACACACCGCACAACATTGCCCAACAAGATCTGACAGGTAATCCAGTAGTTATCGATTTAACTAACGATGACTCTATACAGGAACAGATCTTCCCAAGTGTGCCAGCTGCTGGAGGTGAAGCGACCAATGATCAACCAGAAGTCGCTCAATCAGATGTTGTCCAACCAGACGTTGCTCGAACAGATGTTGCGCAAGCAGGTTCCACTATTCATAAATCAACATCTGATGCACAAGACGCAAGTGTTTATCAATTGGCACCTGGATCAACATCTGGACAACATGACGCGAGCACATCATATCAATCAGTATCAATACCAACATCTGAACAACCAGTCGCAAGTGATCATCAATTTGTATCCATACCAACTGTTTCAAGAGCTGATCCAAGCTCACATCCGGAACAACAATCACAACAACTGGAATCTGACGCGCAAGTCAACCATGATAATTATCAATTGGCGTCAGCTGATCCAGCTATTGCTATCCAGCCAAACACTTAAATGCAACAAGGAGAAAATCCCATAGGATCTGATCTCCGATGGAATAAAAATCACCCACCTGAGCAGGTCATAGGTAACGTTCTATCTCTTGTTCGCACATGAGGCCAGCTATCTCATGATCATTTTGATTCTGCATTCATTTCACATATAGAACCTAAGATGATAGACGAAGCCTTAGCTGACCCCAGCTGGATAGATGCAATGCAAGAAGAATTAAATCAGTTTAAGCGTAAAAATGTATGGACACTTGTACCGAGACCTTCTAATCATTCAGGTATAGGAACTCGATGGGTCTTTAGGAATAAACTGAATGAAGATGAGTAGTTACTAGAAACAAAGCTAGGCTGGTAGCGCAAGGATTTAGGCAAATGGAAGGTATAGATTTTGATGAGACCTTCGCACCAGTAGCTAGATTAGAAGCTATCCGCATGTCTTGCATATGCTGCATTTGAAGACTTTAAAGTCTTTCAGATGGATGTTAAGAGTGCATTTTTAAATGGCGTCTTAACAGAGTAAGTGTATGTTGCACAACCTCCTGGCTTCGTAAATCATACATATCCAGACTTTGTTTACAAATTGGATAAAGCTCTTTTTGGGTTGAAGCAAGCACCCAGATCTTGGTACGATACACTATCAAAATTCCTTATTAAGCATGACTTCACAATAGGCACAGTAGATAAGACATTGTTTAAATTTGTAAAAGCTGATCGTGTCTTATTAGTTCAAATATACGTTGATGATATTATCTTTGGATCAACTAACCACAAATTGTGCCAAAAGTTTTCGAAGCTGATGCAGGATAAATTTGAAATGAGCATGATGGGGGAGCTGACGTTCTTTCTGGGCTTACAAGTACGACAGCTGGAGAATGGCATATTCATTAACCAGGCTAAATACACGAATGAACTGCTGAAGAAATTTGGCATGGACAATTGTTCAGCAGCTGCTACCCCAATGAGCTCTTCAATCAAGATGGATAAAGACGAATCTGGAACTGCCATTGAGGTATCACTTTATCATGGTATTATAGGCTCTTCGCTATACTTAACTGCTAGCAGACCAGACATAATGATTGTTGTCTGTATGTGTGCTAGATTCCAAGCAGAGCCAAAGCAATAACATTATATAGCTGTGAAAAGAATTTTATAATATCTTAAGGGTACTTCCAACGTGGGTCTTTGGTATCCCAAAGACTCAGGCTTTCAACTAATTGGTTATAGTGATGCAGATTACGCAGGATACAGGATTGATCGCAGGAGCACTAGCGGTACATGTAAATTTTAGGAGATCGTTTGATTTCCTGGTTTAGTAAGAAGCAGACGTCGATAGCAACATCAACAGCTGGAGCAGAGTACCTCGCAGCTGGCAGCTGCTGTGCTCAAATTCTTTGGATGCAACATCAGCTGAAGGATTATGGCATCGATGCTTCTGAAGCGCCTATTCACTGCGACAACACTAGTGCGATCGTGATCACCCAGAATCCAGTATTACATTCAAGAACAAAGCACATCACCATCAGACATCATTTTATAAGGGACCACGTGCTAAAGGAAGACGTCCGGTTGGAGTATGTGTCGACTGAGCAGCAAGTTGCTGACATCTTCACCAAACATCTACCAGACGCTAAGTTTTCTTATTTTAGAAACATATTAGGTCTCCTTGAATTGCCTTGATTTGTCTATGCGCTAATGATTTGCAGGTTTTCAGCTGTTGCTTAAATCAGCTGCGAGTCTTTTGTTCAGGGGGAACGCATAGACTTCCAGTTGAGGCAAGCGTATTGCGTTAGAGGATATCAATCGTAGGGAGAACCAGGATCTGATTTGTTAAGCGCGACGTCAGCTGAATATGTGAAGTCTGGATATATTCAGAATTCACATATATACAGCTGATGCTTATTTATGATCAGCTCATGCCTTACCCTCAGCGATAAATTAAAACAGCAGTGATGTTATTACAATCGCTGTACCAGCTGTGGTGATATCAAATTGGCGCGCGTCTTTTTAACTTTTCATTGTACGATTAAAATATTTTGAACTTTTTTTACAAAGTACGAGTAAGTTATTTTAAAAAAATCTTTTCAAAATCATTTCCAAATTGTACGCGCCGTCGGATGCTTGACACGTGGATTGTCATCATTCCAATCATCACATCTACATCGTTTCTCTCTCCATCGCTTACAATTCTCTAACATATTTACGGCGTTTCCTTTTCGCTAACACTTACCTTGCATATTTCTCTCTTGCGTATTCTTGTTCTCTATGTATTTTCTTGCAAATCTTTTTCAGGCGTACTCTAAGTTCATTTATCAATCAGAAATGGCATCTTCTCTGTTTGTTAACACTGTCCACGTTTGTTTTGAGTCTTTTCTTGCTATGGACAACGCCGGGATGGTGGCGATGTTCAAATCGCTTGTCGCTACTGGATTGAAAGGCTTCCTGGGTTGTCCTGCGGTGATTCATGAAGCTTCACTGATAGAGTTCTTTGCAAATGGCTCAGTTAGGGATGGTTTGGTTGTCAGTACAGTGAATGGAGTGTCTGTGGAAATTTTTGAACAACTGCTTGCAGAGACGCTTGAGCTTCCAGTGGAGGGTCTGACCGATTTGTTGGAGATTCCGAAGGATTTGGTGTTTGATGCGGAGAGCATCGTTTCTTTTTCTGGTGAACCAGTAAGTATCTCAGGAAAGAAGAAGGAGATGAAGGTATTCGCCTTCTATGTGATATTCTGGCCAAACAAATCTCTGTAAAGGTCGGGTCATTCGATGCTATTACCCAAGAAAAATTTCTGATGGTGGCTGCAATCATCTGTGGAGTGAGGATTAACTGGAGCAGGATATTTTTCAACATTCTGAAGGACATGGTGACTCCGGAAACGAGGCAAGCCAAAGTCTATGCAATTCAGATTAGTCTTCTACTAGAGAATGTTCCAAATTTGGAACTGGGAGAATCCTCAGAGTTTCCTTCCTCAAAGATCCTAACGGAGAAGACAATGCATAGGTATGTTGTGTTAAATGACAAGGTTGGTGGAGAGGAAATAGCAAATGCACCAAGGGTGAAAAGAACACCCGTAAAGAAGGCTGCGTCCAAGAAGAGACCAGCTACAGAAGCTGCTGCTGCACCAGTCGTGAAGTGGAAGAGGACTACAAAGAGTAAGTCAGTGTCCTCAAAAGACACTTCAAATATTTTTCCTGTTGAAGCAGTGCCTCTTCAGATGATTGCGCCAACTACTGCTGCACCGACAGAGCAAACCCTAGTGCCAAAACGACCAACTCAGAAGAGGAAGAGGAGGTTGATACTAGGCTCTGATGATGAATCTGTTGATGGTGAGCCAGTTGTTGTGAGTGTTTAGGAACAGCAGGCAAAGACAGCAGTTGACAGTGTTAATGATGAGACAGTTGTTGAAAGTGTTGATGAACCAGTTTCTTTGCCAGCAGTAGCAGATGTTCTTAACGAGGGTATATCCACTGCTGATGACGTGGATATTATCATTGAGCAGGTAATTGCTGAAACCGCTCAAATTCAAACAGACGAGGGAAATCAGGATGTTGATACATCTAACGTTGGAGAAAAGACAGTAGACCATTGGTTTGATCTTCCGTATGAAGTGCTGTTTGCTCGAGACACTGAGCAAATGGTCACTACTGCCACTGACACAGACGAAGAGATGGAACCGATAGAGGTTGAGACAGGAGTTGAACTATCTGCTGATGAGGCTATGTCGCTGGAGGATATTTTCATGTCAATTCCAGTAGAGTGTCCCCTGCCATCTGCTGAAGGGGAGGTTACTAAGATTATTTTGGGCAAAAGTATCACGATCCCAGGAGTCAATGAAGGGGGCTGGTATAAGGCCGGTCTTCCCAAGATTCCTGAAACTGACAAAGGGAAGGCGCCTCTTCAGGAAAGACACCCCATTAAAGGTAATCCAGTGAAGGAACAAATTTTGCTGATTCTTGCAAATACTGAGTGTCTTGTACAGTTGAGGGAGCAGATGATAGACGAAGTGGACAAATTCTTTAATTCTTTTAGCTTCAAAAAGCTACCGCATCTGAAGATTGAGGAGATTTCTGCTAAAGAGGCTCTCATTTTATCTTGGGCAGAAACCGATTCTACAAGAGTAGCTCTTAACCGGAAAATGTACATACTGACCAAATACAGAGAATTGCTGATCAGGAAGGTTTTGGAAGCCAGGAAGTTAAATTTTGTCCTTGGTGAAGGTTCATCTGCCACAGATCTCAAAATACTAGAGAAGCTTTCTGATTTTCATTTGATCGTGGTGGAAGACCTGAAGGAGCAGACGTTGGCACACGGTCTTACATGGGAGAAGGCGTGTTGCTCTAATATTTTTGAAGGTCGCCCACGTGATCGCGGTGCTATAATTGCCAGAACCAACACCAACACCCGATCTTCATGCTGGATTAGAACTATGATCCATGTTGATGGTGTTTGGTTGATTGAACCATGTGCTGATCATTGGGTGACAATACCTAAGAGGGTTGTGAATAATGAGATTTCTCGACAACGATCTTATGTGGACACTCTACCAACTGTGAGGGAATTTTTCAGGGTTATGAGAAAGAGATGGGCATATGTCTATTTGGAAGTCGCCAAATTTGTTGTTTCTGACAGACTCCTACCAGTTGGCTCTTTGAACTTTTGTCGTTCTCTTACAGTTGTTGAGCCAGTTCCAAATTTTGATGTTCGAAGGCAGTCGCCAGTCATTTCTGGAGGTTATCTCAACTATGTACAACTTTTATTCGGTATAGTTTATTTGCTGGTTGGAATACAGATGACATCCGCAGTTTTGTTTCTACCATTGCTTTAGACAGAACAGTATTAAGAGATGTACAGATTGTTCAGAGTTCAAGTTCAGTTGCTCCGAGTGTACAGATGAGGATAGATCAGAGTCTTTTTTCTTCATCCACTTCAGACGACTCCTCTATGCATTTTGATGATCATGATAATGCTGATACTTTGATTTCTTTACCACCTGTTGCCACTGATGTTATTGAGTCTTTAGCAAAATTGCGTGCTTCTGTTGACCAAATTCAGAGTGAACAATTCAGACGCAGCAATGATGCTCATAATCTCAGAGATATTCTTCTTTTGCATATTCAAGACCTTGAGAAGAGGATATCCGCAAGATTTGATGAACAGGACAGAGTGAACAAGGTTTTGCGCAAATATTTGCATGATCAAAAGAACCTCTTGTCGCTGGACCTCAAATCAACTCATCAAAAGCTAAGTGCTCAAATTTCTGCTGCCGCCCTTGATACTTTTGATGCTAGGAGGGTGGTGAAAGAGCTTGACGCTAAAGTAACTAATTTGGATGGGTAGATTTCCGAAGTTCGAAATGAACAACTCGACTTTCGTGCTAAAACCGAAGAAAATTATCTCAATCTTTCTACCCAACTCTGTCTCATCGTTGATTATATAAGAAGCGATGATGCCAAAAAGGGGGAAAGTGGTATCAGGCGCCCCCAACCACCTCCTGACAATCAAAGCAGACCCAGCGGGGGAACTGGTGGCAGTGGCAATAGGGAAAGTGGTAACAGAGGTGGAAGTGGTTCTAGTGGAAGTCAGAGTAGAGGAGACAGGAGTGGATCTACAAAGAGAAGGAGATCTGGTGGTGAGTCGCCTGTTCGTGGTGTTAGATATGGTCTATATCCACCAACTGGCGTACCCAAAAAAAGTGCTAAACATTGGATAACTGGATAACGAGATTTTTAGGATTCTTCAATTATTCTTGAACAAATCCTATGTACAAATTTCAGAAATGAAATTTAGTATTTCAGCAGATACTTTTGTGCAATTTATTTTTGCTCATTCATATATCTTAAGGCTGCTAAGTTTTGTCATCATCAAAAAGGGGGAAATTGTTAAGATAAAATTTATCAGTTTTGGTGATAACAAAATAAGACAAGTATTGATGCGAAGTGACTACTGGACAATCAGCCTTTGCAATTAACAGCAAAGTATATTCAGACGTCAGGTTATCTCATACTTGGGTATTCGATATTAGTTCAGACGTTGAGGTACTTCAGATGTTGGATTGAACAGTCAGAGATTGGGTTTGAATATTTCATTTGTTAGATATCAGATCTTGGTATTCGGGAATAGTTCAGCAGTTGAGTTGAAGCACTCAGTTGACGGGTTTCTATTTCAGAGGTTGAAGATATTTGGTTTTCAGTTTCTGGTATCGGGTTTATATATCAGTCGTGAGAGCAATTCAGATGTTTATCAAGAGTCACGCAATCAGACTTTGGTATTCATTCAGTCGTTAGGTACTTATTTCAGAAGTATATTGATTCAGCAGTTGGAGATTCACTTCAGTAGTCAACACATTTCAGCAGTTGGGTATATATATTTCAGAAGTAAGTATTTTCAGTAGCTGGCTACAGTGTCTTTGATTCAGTCGTAGAACATTCAGTCGTTGCAACCAGTTATTATTTCTCAATTTGCAAAGAGAAGAATATTTCAGACGTTGGGTACTGATTCAGGCTTTGGATATCTAATCAGAAGTTGGTATGATCGTTCGTTGGTTTCTGTGATCAGCAGACGAATTCTAATTCAGTAGCAAGCACATTCAGTTGATAGCGTGTTTATTAATTAATAGCAAAACTACGTCGTTTGAATTAGTTGATACGACAGCGTTTTTGGCTTTGCGCTAAAATTCAGAAGTTGGCTCTTGATTCTATCAGCGATGAACTAATCATTGTCTTCAAGAAAGGAGAAGTTGTTTTATCATTAAAAGAATTTCAGGCGCAAACGTTGAATCGATTTAAACGGGATCACATATTCAAATTGGAAAGAATCAATGGTCTCGATCTAATCGTAAAAATTTCCTGGAATTAAGGTGACAAGATTGATACTATTTTGGGTAAATAGTACACAGTATCAGAGGACGTTTTACGGTGTTTGCACAAATATGGAAAACGACATTTTGGCTCTGACAAAGCGCAATTTGCCTTAGTGGAGCAGTGTATACCGTAATCATGATTTTTGAAGATTTACAGTGAAAATAGATTTTATGACCGTTGAGAGCAAATGGTATATATAGCAGGAGTTTGAATTGAAGAAGCTCTCCTTGACTCTCTATTTCTTTCCATCACTTTGCCATTGTCTTGTCTCAAATATTCTCGATCTTTTCTCTCCATAGAAATTATCTCTCAAAAGGCTCAAACTCGAAGAACATTCAACCAGCGCTTATTGTTCTATCTTCGAGTTCATCTTCTGGTTAATTATTGAATCGAGTTTCTTAGATTAGAAACCAGAAGATATACAGACTTCAATAGTAGTGTACCACATTGTAAAATCAATTTGAGTCTATAACAAACGTGCTACTAAAAGCCGTTTGAGAAAAATTATTCAATATTGTAAAACAGCAGCTGCGACTGCTTGTTGGTGTTTGAGATTGCTAGGAGTTCACGTTAAGTGTTGCTTGCGTGATCGGGTGGTTGCAGAAGGCCTTTAACCATTAAACCTTCTAGTGGATACTTCCTGAAAAGGAAGAAGGGGAGACGTAGGATATTTATATCCGAACTTCCAGAAACAAACTCTTGTCCCTTTAACTTTTACTTAACGCATTTATTTACTACTTTACACTGTTCACTGATTGATTGGCTTCATTCCGCACATATTTGTTAGCCAAGAAATCAGCATTTAAACTGAGATCCTTAAATCTGGTAACTCGGATTTAAGTTAAGCGGGTGCTTGTAAAACTATTTTAAAAGGTTTCGAAAATTTAAAATACCAAGAGTTCATTCAACCCCCCCCCCCTTATGAACTATTGAAACTATTTTTCGAACCACATTGATCCTATCACAAGTCTTATCGTCGCACTGTCTCTTTTTTGTTTCTAAGTGATCCAACTCGAGGCGTCAAACTTCGTTGTTTCCTTTAGCATACTCTGTCACTCGAAGGCTATCTTGGCCGATTTCGACTAGCAGTAGAGCTTCGGTCCATAGACCATGTTAAATGGTGTTTCTCCTGTGCCAGCTCAAGTGGTTGTTCTGTACGCCCATAATACACTTGTTAGCATCAACACACTTCCCTCGAGCTGAACCAAGCCGAACTTTGAGAACTTGGACGATTGATCGATTAGTAACTTTAACCTGCCCATTGCTCTGTGGTTAGGCAACCAAAGTGAAGATTTGTTAAATTTTCATTTTCCAACACCATGCCTTGACTTTCTCTCCAGAGAACTGTTTCCCATTACATGTTACCAGTCTTCATGATATCCCAAAGCGGTAGACTATCTTCTTCTACAAGAATCTCAGCACCTCAACCTCAAATATTTTTGCCAAAGTTTCATCTTCCACCCACTTAGATAAGTAGTCTACCGCAACTAGCTGAAACTTTCTCTGGCCAGAATCTAATGTGAAATGTCCCACTATGTCCATATCCCACTGATTGAAAGGGCATGAGGAAAGAACCGTATGTAAGAATTCAGCGGGTTGCTTCTGTATTTTCCATGCTTCTGACATTCACGACATGATCGAACGAGAGCCGCAGCATCTTTCTACATGGTTGGCCAAACAAACCAACAAGAATTGCCTTTCTTGCCAGGGCTATGCTCCTAAGGTGGTTTCCACAACATCCCTCGTGGATTTCTCTAAGCACATAATTTTCCTCCTCGGGACCCAGACATTTCAAGAGTGGTCGTGAGAAGGATCTTTTGTACAACACACCATTCAGCAGCGCAAGCAAAGTGTTAGACGCTTAACTTCTTGACATCATCGAGGATGCTCAGGCAGGGTCTGGTGAACGAGGTATTCATAAACATCATACGTCCAATCTGAAGGGGAGATACCTTCCAAGGTTTGACCAATATAGCATATCTGGGAGACCAATTCTTGACCCTAGATTTCCTGGCCTAAAGTCAAGGTCAGGGAGCTCGTCATCCGCGTGAGTTTATCTGCCTTATCATTTTGTTCTTGAGGTATTTGCTCGAGGATGATCTGAGAGAAGTCTTCAGTCATTTTGCTCAAATCCTCCGCATATTTAATCATTTTTTCGATTCTTGCCTTGAATTTTCCGCTGCTTTGTTGAATCACCAATTTAGAGTCTGAGTAAAGCAAAACCCGAGCTATAACCATATAATTAGTAGCTCGGAGTCCAATGAGCAAGGCCTCATATTCTGCTTTATTGTTGGCTGCTTTGAAATCTAACTTTACAGCCATACTTGTCTCCTCTCCCCAAGGAGATACCATAACTACCCCCACTCCACTACCAACTGAGCTCGAGGAACCACCCACATACACCTTCAATTGTTCTTCCTGTTTGAAATTTATAATTTCTGGTAGAAATCGAGCAATGCTTGTGCTTGTATAGCCGTCTGAGATTTGAACTGGATATCATATTCTTGAGCTCGGTGACCCATTTCACAAGTCTCCCGGAGACATCTAGGTGAGCGACTATTTGCCCCAAGGAGCTATTTTCCAACACAGTTATTGGGTGAGAGAGGAAGTAGGGTCTCAGCCTTCGAGCTGTGATGACTATGTTGGCGCAGCGGCAGATCCGGATCCCGCTCCCGGGGAGCAGCGGAAGATTTCAAAATTTTGCACCGGGAACGGTCAATACATAAAAATAAAACATCCATAGGGTGTTTTAGATTGGTACCTTGCTGGCGTCTAGGCGCCTGGCTCCGACCAGTTTCACGAGGAAATTGGCACTTCAACGGTTGGCGGTTGTCGTTCTCCGAATCCGGTCCACGACTGAAATCACGATCCCTTTGTCGGTCTACACTAGAAAACACGACAAATTTTTCACGGATGGAATCTCAACGTCAAGACGGTCGGAACAAGTCCAACCACGGCAGGCGGCGGCGCACGACGGCGGGCGGCGGCGCGAGGGAGGGGGCGGCGGCCGTGTGGAGAAAGGAGGAGAGGGGACGGCTACTTTAGGGTTTTTGGAGTAGTAGAGTGTCATGTAACCCTAGGTCACACATATATATAGACTTGTGGTGGGCTTGAACCGGCCCAATGGGCCTGGGTCAGGCCTAGTCCCGTATGAACATTCGGTCCAACTGCATCACCGTGGCTCCATCATAATCCCGATCGACGATCAGATCGGACCGATCTACACAGTTTACAAAACTGAGTATTATGATGCAAAAACAATTTTTCAGACCACCTAGTCCAAAATTGCAGTTTAGCCCCTCCAAGTTTCAAGGATAGTCAAACTAACCCAAACTTTAGGGAAATTGCATTTTGACCCCTGTTTAATTTTAGGAAGTCTCACTTCCATCCTTCCTCCTCCTATGCTCAACAAATTGAGCTTAATTTCCGTGCGGGAATCGAGAAACCAATACTTGTGTGACCCTCAATAGTTCAGGGATACAGCAAGCCGTGGGCCCACAACATGTATGACTCCGAAACCATATTTTTGGACTAGCCCATAGGATCATGGTAAAGCGCCTAGCAACATCGCCCCATGATCCCCTAGGTATCACTGATAATGCCTGCAAGAACCAGTCGGTCATGGTTAGCGTACAGTACGGTCCTTTCAACACAAATTTCCCGATCAGATAAATGACCATTGGTAAATCGAGAGTCGCTAGAGATCCAATAACCATGCATACATCTCGGAGATCAAATAGTGACATCACGTGTGTTACTAGGTAAACCCATTTACCTAAAACACATCAAGTACTCTGGCCAGAGATTTATCACACTATTATCTCCTCAGATAGCATAGGATATCCACGCACAAAGGCGAGAGGTGAATCCTCGACAACGAAGCATCAACTCCTACATGCATCGGGACCTCACCCGATCCCGCCACATGATGACCCCAACTGAGTCGGTAAACAGGTCAAAGTGAGGCACCTATCATGTAGAGTCTCAATGACGTTTCGAGTAGTGAGCGCTAATCTGTACAACCAAGACCTCGGACTTATCCACTCGACAAATGGTAACCACTTGGAAAGTCCGAACGAGGGTAGTTCGATAGATCACCAGGTCACTATCCATCTGCATGCTCAGAACATCACAATGTTCTCTACCAATGAAACGTGATACTTCACATCGCAGATGCTAGTCTCAAGCTCGGGCGGCCTTATCCTCGTTTTGACGGCCCAATCGATTAGGAACGTGTTTAGAATACACAGTGACTATTAGATGTGTTTCATGATAGCCATCATATCCACTATCACATCTAACATACACTATGGTGCATTCTAGGTCTTTATCCAACACAATTGTTAACATTATAAAACAATGAAGATAAAGAATGCCATAAAAGAATACGAATTTCATAAATAAAGATCGTTTACAAAGAGTCAACAAGAACCCACATGCCACAGGTTGGCTAGTTGGGCACCTACTCTAACAATGTCCCACTTGCCCTAAAGCCAACTACTCATCAGACGTAGTCCCATTGTTTCGTGATGTTTTTCAAACAACGGTCCTGGCAAGGGCTTCGTAAGTGGATCAGCAATGTTGTCTACAGAGGCGACTCTCTCGACTGCTATGTCACCTCTAGCCACAATATCCCGGATTATGTGGTATTTCCTCAGTATATGTTTGGATCTTTGGTGAGACCTAGGCTCCTTTGCTTGCACAACGGCACCCGTGTTGTCATAGTACACCGGGACTGGACCAACTCCTTCAGGGATTACGCCCAACTCTTGGACGAAATTCCTTATCCAAACTGCCTCCTTAGCAGCAGCTGATGCTGCGATGTACTCAGCCTCAGTGGTTGAATCCGCGATGGTGTCTTGCTTGGAACTCTTCCAAGAGACAGCACCACCATTGAGCATGAATACAAATCCAGAGGTTGACTTCGAATCATCCACATCACATTGGAAGCTAGAATCAGTGTAGCCTTCCAATTTCAGTTCACCACCCCCATAGACCATGAACATATTCTTAGTCCTTCGTATGTACATAAGAATATCTTTCACGGCCTTCCAATGCATTTGGCCTGGTTGGCTTGGTAGCGGCTCGTGACACTCAGAGCATATGTGACATCAGGTCTAGTTGAGATCATGCCATACATAATGCTACCTATTGCCGAGGCATATGGCACACGTGTCATGCTCTCTATCTCCTCATCAGTCTTTGGACACATAGACTTAGATAGAGTGACCCCGTGGCACATAGGTAGGTGTCCTCTCTTGGACTCTTCCATAGAGAACCGCTTAAGTATGGTATCGATGTAGGTGGCTTGGGTGAGTCCGAGCATCCTTTTAGATCTATCTCTATAGATCTGTATTCCTAGAATATAGGATGCTTCACCCATGTCCTTCATCGAGAATCTACTAGACAACCATACTTTAGTTGACTGCAACATTCCTACATCATTTCCAATGAGTAGAATGTCATCAACATAAAGTACAAGGAATGTCACAACATTCTTAACTACCTTCTTATACACACATGGCTCCTTAGGATTCTTGATGAAACCAAATTCTTTAATTGTTTCATCAAATCTCAGGTTCCAACTTCTCGATGCTTGTTTGAGACCGTAGATCGATCTCTGAATTTTGCATACTTTATGCTCACTTCCTACAGATGTGAAACCCTCAGGCTGCGTCATATAGATCTCTTCCTTAATGTTTCCATTAAGGAACGCAGTTTTCACATCCATTTGCCATATCTCATAGTCGTACCATGCGGCTATAGCTAGTAGGATTCTAATTGACTTGAACATTGCGACTGGTGAGAAGGTTTCATCATAGTCAACACCTTGTCTTTGAGTGTAACCTTTCGCAACCAGTCATGCCTTGTAGGTCAGTACCTTACCATCTGGCCCAAGCTTTCTCTTGTATATCCATTTACACCCAATAGGAACTATTCCTTCAGGAGGATTAACAAGAGTCCAAACTTGGTTTGAATCATCGAGTCAATCTCAGACTGCATTGCTTCAAGCCAAAAATTAGAATCAGCATCAGAAATTGCCTCCTTGAAAGTTCTTGGATCACATCCAATAGTTTGATCACTTTGATCATCTTGAAGGAGGAAATCATATATAACAGGAGCCCTAGGAACCCTTTCAGATCTCCTAGGTGTGTCCATATCAAGTATTGACTCTTGAGGTGCGGGAGACTCACTTGGTACTCAGTTGGTTCTCGAACCTGTTCGAGTTCTACTATCTTGCCTTTTCTATCAAGTAGAAACTCCCTTTCTAGAAAGGTGGCATTTCTAGAAACAAACACTTTCGTTTCATTGGGATAGTAGAAGTAGTATCCAATAGAATTCTTTGGATACCCAATGATGTAACATAAGATGGATCTATTATCCAGCTTATCTCCCACTGTCTGCTTCACGTAAGCAGGACATCCCCAAATCCTCAAGTATGAGTATTTGGGTGGCTTGCCCATACATATCTCATATGGAGTTTTATTCACCGCCTTTTTGTGTACATTGTTCAACAACATTACCGCTGTTTCGAGTGCATAGCCCCAAAACGAGGCAGGAAGTTCAGTGAAACTCATCATAGATCGAACCATGTCCATCAAGGTTCGATTATGACGCTCCTATACACCATTGAGTTGTGGCGTGGCCGGAGGGGTCCACTGTGAGAGAATCCCATTCTCTTTAAGATAGTCTTGAAATTCAGCACTCAAGTATTCTCCACCTCGATCGGATCGAAGCGCTTAATACTTTTCCCTAACTGATTTTCTACTTCAGCCTTGAATTCTTTGAACTTTTCAAAGGATTCATACTTGTGCTTCATTAAGTACAAGTACCCATACCTAGAGTGATCATCGATAAAGGTGATGAAGTATGTGTGACCGTACTTAGTACCAATGCTAAGTGGGCCACATACATCAGTATGGATCAAATCCAATAGGCCTTGAGCACGTTCAGGCTTGCCCGTGAAGGGTTGTTTAGTCATTTTCCCTTGAGACAAGACTCACAAGTCGGTAGGGAGTTAATATCTGACATATCAAACATGTCACTCCTAACCAACTTGTTCATCCTATTCAAGAAAACATGACCTAGCCTAGCGTGCCAAAATTATGCCGGGTTCAAGCTATCGTTTTTCCTTTTAATAGTTGTTGTATGTGTTTCCACATCGCGAGTTGGAACTTCTTTCAATTTTAAGGTGTACAGATCGTTTTCGCGTTCCCCAATTCCAATCAAACATTCATTCTTGTATATATTGCAAATCGAATTGGCAAAATGACAAGAATATCCATCACTATCAAGCATAGAAACAGAAATAATGTTCTTTATTAATTCGGGAACAAATAAAAAGTTTCTCAATAACAACTTAAAATTTGAAAACAGAAACAAATAAACATCTCCTATAGCTACAGCAGCAACCCTTGCTCCGTTGCCAAGCCTCAAGTGGGTCTCACCCTCTCTAAGACGTCGACTTCTTGTCATTACCTGCAAATCATTGCAGATATGAGATCCACATCCGATATCAAGTACCCAAGAAGTCGAATTAAGAGACATATTTATTTCAATGTAGAACATACCTTTTGCAGTTCGTAACTGCTCGAGGTACTCCTTGCAGTTCCTCCTCCAGTGCCCAGGCTTGTGGCAGTGGTGGCAAACATCCTCAGATTTATTTGGCTTTGAAGTCCTTGCCTTTGGCTTCTTGGCGGGCTTTTCCTCCTTCACCGGGGCAGAACGTTTCTTACCCTTGCGTTTGGGCCCCTTCTTCGCAGAGGAAGAAGAGCCCATAAGGAGAACGGGCTTGTCCTTCTTTATGGTCCCCTCGAACACGACAAGCATGTTCACCACCTCTTCAAGGGTGGCTTCCAGCTTGTTCATGTTAAAGTTGACCAAAAAAGGGTCGAATGCAGCAGGGAGAGAGAGGAGAAGCAGATCCACAGACAGCTCATGTGGAAGTGTGATATCAAGGCCCACTAGCTTCTCAATGAGCCCAATCATACGAACCCCATGCTCGCGGACCAAAGTCCCATCGCGCATGCGGCTCGTCATGAGCTCCTTGACAGTAGTGAACCTCTCAGTCCGAGAGTTCTCCCCATACAGCTCCTTGAGATGAAGGTGTATTTCAGCAGCATACAACACCTTCTCAAAACGCCGCTGCATTTCGTTAGACATCGATGCTATCACATAACACCGTGCCTTAAGCTCGTCGTCCCACCATTTTTCCAGCTTTGCCAGCTCCTCATGACTGGCATCGGTAGGGGCTTCCTTCGGAGGTGTCTTCTCTAGCGTGTAGAGAAGTTTCTCCGAAGCCAAGACAATCTTGAGGTTTCGAAGCCAATCTTGGTAGTTCAAATCAGTGAACTTGTTGCTATCCAGTATAGCAGCAAGTGGATTTTTGATTGAAGACATTGTAAAAGCAGTTTATACTGAAAAGAAAAACAGACATGCATCACAGACTATTTATGAAAAACACTAAGACATAAAACAAGGTCATTTAGTTTTATGAATTATCCTTGTTGGTCCCTGTTTTTCGAAGGAACTTAGCAGCCGCTGGTTTAAAATGAGCGATTAAAAATTTTGCGCTGCTAATACGGAGCTGCAATAGCTCATGGTTCTTGAACATTTAAAATCACAGAGCACCGGAGACAGATCTGGTATGATTTAAAAATCATGCGGAAAATACCAGAACTGAATCCTATATTTTAAAACAACTCAAACAGATTTATGTACAACATAGTACATAAATCTGTTCTACTGTGCTTGTGTGCTAACTGTATGCGTGAGTGCTGAAATATAAGCAAGTGCTGAATTATGCGATGCTAAGTATGTGCAAGTGCTGAACTGTAAACGTGTGTTATGCGAAAGTAAATATGCAGGTGCTGAAAGCTTTAAAGAAATGGACCGATACACAGCAGATTTGTTTCTGGAAGTTCGGACCTCAATGTCCTACATCTCCCCTTCTTCCACCTCGGAAGGATCCACTAGAAGATTTGATCTTACAACTCGTGTACAGACCCGATCCCACAACCAGCAGCTGTGAGAACTCCTAGCCTTCACAAATGCACACCAGCCGCAACTGTGTGACTAACTACATACACATGAGTTTAGCGTCATCGTGCTTGGACGGGACCTGTGTTGGAAAGGTTTTGAGATTCATTCACTATACAATGAATGTGAATGAATCTCTGTGTGTGAGAATTACAGTGTATCGCTCAACTCTCAAAGATACATCTCACACACTAGGGAAATGCTCCTAAACGAGCTAATACAGATTCAGCAGTCGACACAATAAGCTCCTCTCAAGAATGATTGTCGACTGCTTCATCTTACTGTGTTCTTCCCTTTCGTTGTTGTCTCCTTTTGATTTTCTCTTTTCTGTGCAACAACAACTTCAATAGTCATCTTCTTCAATGGCGTTGCCTTCGCATATATAGCCTCTGT
>KV017215.1:17095-61963 GCA_001598015.1 Dorcoceras hygrometricum
ATGGTAAAGGCCGAAAGGATGAGACCTGGTGGTCTGTTGCAGAGTTTAGAGGTGCCCCAATGGAATTGGGAGCATGTTGCGATGGATTTTGTAACGCATTTGCCTCGTTCCAGCCGAGGGTGCGATGCTGTTTGGGTAGTTGTAGACCGTTTGTCTAAGTCTGTGCACTTCATTCCCTTGGGATGACCTTCTCGTTGAAGAAGATGGCGAAGCTGTACGTTGATTTTGTTGTTAGATTGCATGGTGTGCCTGTTTCAATCGTGTCTGACCGAGATCCGAGGTTTACTTCCAGGTTTTGGAAGAGTTTGTAGACAGCTTTGGGCACTAGATTGGCTATGAGTACCGCGTATCATCTCCAGACAGATGGCCAATCTGAGCGAACTATCCAGATATTGGAGGATATGTTACGTGCTGTTTTGTTGGATTTCGGAGGTAGTTGGCAAGACGCGTTGTCTTTGGTTGAGTTTTCGTATAATAACAGCTACCAAGTGACGATTGGCATGGCGCCTTTCGAGGCTTTGTATGGCCGCAAGTGCAGATCGCCAGTGTGTTGGGAAGAAGTGGGGGAGAAGCAGCTATCTGCCCCTGACTTTGTGCAGCAGATGAAAGGTCACGTGGATCTTATCAGACAGCGGATGAAGGCTGCTCAGGATCGCCAAGCCAGTTATGCGAATAAGAGGCGTCGACCTCTTGAGTTTCAGGTTGGTGATCGTGTATTTCTCAAGGTTTCTCCGTTTCGTAGTGTGATGCGCTTTGGACGCAAGGGAAAGTTAGCCCCTCGTTACGTTGGTCCGTATGAGATTGTTGAGAGGATTGGCCCTTTGGCGTATCGTCTGTTGTTGCCGTCCGAGTTATCTTCTTTGCATGACGTCTTTCACGTTTCCATATTGAGGAAGTACGAGCCAGATCCGTCTCATGTGCTTGGAACTGACGAGGTAGAACTAGATCAGTCGTTGAGCTATCAGGAATACCCTTTGCAGATCCTTGGCAGAAAAGAGAAACAGTTGAGGAATAAGACCATTCCGTTGGTGATGGTGCAGTGGAGCAAGCATGGTAGGGAAGAAGCTACTTGGGAGCTGGAAGAAAAGATGCAGCGCGAGTGGCCGCATCTGTTTGAGTAGCTGTTGAGCTATATTTTCCAGTAGCTAGTAGTTTTTCTGTTTTCCTTCCTTAGTTGTTGTGATTTGTTTGCTCAGTTATCTTGAACTCTTGGCCTTGTGTTGGGCGAGTTTCTGTTTAGTTTCTTGTTGTTGCTTCGAGTTTCTGTGTTGTGCTTTCAGAATTGTTGTTTGATTTCGAGGACAAAATCCTTTTTAGTGGGGGAGAAATGTGAGACCTGGATTTGTAATTGAGAATTATCGTTGGAATGGATCGATAAATAGAGGTTCTGCTGGTTTAAGATCTCTATTTGAGTGTTTGAGTTGCATTTTCGGGTTCCATTTCGTGTGTTGAACAATTCTGGAGATTTCGTATTTTTGCATATTTGAGGTACCTGCTGGATGACGTGTCAGCTGGTGTTGAGAGCTAGCGACTGGTCGGTGGAAAAACCAGTCGAAGCGTGTTTTAGCTCGAGATTCTTGAAACTCCGTCGTTTGCGTGAAGTCTGGTTGCGTTTGTTGTGATCGGCAGATGCTTTAGCATAGTTGCGTTGAGGGCTAAAACGACTGCGTTTAGATTAGTTGGCGCGACGTCGTTTGGATGTTGCGTCTGGTACCAACTGGTAGATTTCGTTTGAGTTCCTGCTGGTTGATCAGCAGATGTAGAGGTCAACGCGGGTCAACTTTCCTGTAGCTCGAAGAGGATGCGTCGTCGTTTTGTTGTTGCGACTGGGAGTCCAGCTGCGAGTGAGTTTGGACGCTATTGCTTGCTGCTGGTATTTCACGAGAGTTTGCGACTGGATGACGTCAGTGGAGCGACGTCGTTCGAATTAGTTGCAACGCTGCGTTTTGAGGTTGCGACTGGATCCAGCAGAGAGAAGCGTTGCGTTGTTTTGTCTTGCGACTGGATACCCAGCTGCTGGTTTAGTATGCGACGTCGTTTGAGTAAGTTGGTGCGACACCATTTTGGAGAGCCTGCTGCTAGTTATTTTAGCGATTGTTGGTGAGATCAGCTGTTGGTTCTTGCGTCTGCTGGTTTGGGAAATTGTTTGCGTCGACTGGTTTTGTCGGTGGACAATTATTTGAAGTGATTCCAGTCGTTGCTAGTGCTATTTATAGGAAGACTTGGTCTTCGATTTGTGATATCATTTCCCACACTTAGCAAATATTTCCAGCCTTTCGGTCTTTATCTTTCGAACCCTAGAACACTGTTCAGCCGTGAGCTTTCCGACGATTTCCCGTCGTTCCGGTGGTTGTTTTGTCTCGTGCGAGGTAGCGTTGGACTCCTCTTGAGAAGCTCTTCCAATTCATACCAGTTTTAGAAGCTGAATTTGGCTAGTCGAGGAACGCGAAGTTGCTGTCGTTCGAGTGTTGCATCAATTTGGTAGAACTACGTTCTGGTTTTCGGCTTTTACCAGAGTCTTCGGGATTTCTCGCAGGGTTAGTTGTTGCTCAGTATAAGGTACGGATTTGAGCTTGTTTTACAGCGAATTTATGGCTTGGATGAATTTTAGTCGCTGGTATGTGGAATTGCCGTGCCTGCTGGTTGTGTTCTGTTGAGAATTGTGTATGCTACTTGTGTATTTGCCGCGCCGCATATGTTTATATGCTTGTATTTCCGCATGTTGCATACACGCATGGTATTCCTTTCCAGTTTTGGTAGTCTTTGTACCATTGTTGCATTGTTATTGTTCTCTTACCAGGATGTGAGGGCGAGCGGCAATACCGCACTCTCGTCTCCCTGCTGGGATCGTAGCCACCATGAGCCGAGTGGTTAACTACCACAGTTCATGGGCGAGGCAACAGCAGGTTGAGTTGTTTGATGCATCCGGTAAGTGGGTGTAGTATCATGGCGAGTGGCTCACTACCACACTGTGAACACACCCCGTCGCCACTGTACGTTGTCGATGATTATTGGAGCTATGTTTGAGTTCCTTAGCTCCCTTGTGGGTCGAGCTTTCCATTGTTCCTTGGCGTCTCATGCATAGCACCTGCATTTTATTCCTTGCTGTTATTTCTGTTGTATTATTGCTCTCCGTACTCGGGGTTTGACCCCATGTCCCTCCGGGGCTTGGTTTGTTCTTTGTTGCGTTGTTTTCAGGAAACCCAGGTTCTACAGCTGGTCGTGGTTTCAACCCAGTTGGTGGTGCCCCAGGAGGTGGCTAGTGTGTCCCAGTAGCATATAGCATATATATATATATGTATCAGTTAGCCAGGGGGATGCCCTGCGCTTTGTTGTGGTACCCGTAGGGGAATATGATACATGTTTAAATTATGTATGCTTTGTTGTTGAATGTTTAAGATTTGGGAACTTATTTTAAGTATTGTTTTATTTTAAATTATACGTTTAAAACCGTCGGGCCTAAAAGCGAAAATTTTACCCACTTTTTGATAGCTTCCGCATGTGTTTATCTGTTGTGAGCACGAGGCCTGACAGTAAGAGCGTCTAGCAACATCGTCCCATGATCCCCTAGGTATCACTGATAGTGCCTGCAAGAACCATTTGGTCGTGGTTAGCGTACAGTACGGTCCTTTCAATCCATATATCCCGATCAGATCAACGACCATTGGTAAATCAAGAGTCGCTATAGATCCGATAGCTATGCATACATCTTGGAGATTGAATAGTGACATCACGAGTGTAACTAGGTAAACCCATTTACCTAAAATACTTCTTGTACTCTGGCCAGAGATTTATACACTATTATCCCCTCAGAAAGCATAGGATATACACGCATGTATGCGAGCGGTGAATCCTCGACAACGATGCATCGACTCCTACATGCATCAGGATCTCACCCAATCCCGCCGCCTAATGACCCCAAGTGAGTCGGCAAACGAGTCAAAGTGAGACGCCTATCATGTAGAGTCTCAATGACGTTTCGAGTCGTGAGGACTAATCAGTACCACCAAGACCTCGGACTTATCCACTCGACAAATGGTAACCACATGGAAAGTCCGAACGAGGGTAGTTCGATAGATCACCAGGTCACTATCTATCTGCATGCTCAGAACATCACAATGTTCCCTACCAATGAAATATGGTACTTCGTATCGCAGATACTAGTCTCGAGCTCGGGCGGCCTTATCCTCATTTTGACGGCCCAATCGACTAGGAACTAATTCAGAATACACAGTGACTGTTAGATGTGTTTCATGATAGCCGTCATACCCACTATCACATCTAACATACACTATAGCGCATTTTAGGTCTTTACTCAACGCAAATTGTTAATCATCATACAACACAATGAAAGTAAAAAATGCCATAAATAAATGCGAATATCATATATAAAGACTGTCAAATACAAGAGTCTATAAACCCAAACGACACAAGTTGGCTAGTTGGGCATCTACCTAACAGATCTTTCCTTTCCTTTTTTCTGGTACTATGTGTTGAGACGAGTGGATAGCTACCACGCTCTCACATATACCATTGCCACTGCATTGTTGATCCCAGCTGGTTTGTTGTTACGTTGAGCTCCATGGATCAATCTTTTCAATCACCAGCTGTTGAGTTATTCTTTCGAACTCCTTTGTTCCTCCTGTCATCATGCATTGCATATTATTATGTCTTGCTGTCTATTTGTTGTTTATGTTGCTCTCTGTACTGGGGTTTAACCCCTATCCCTCCGGGGCTGTTTGGTTGTTTGTGTGTCATTATGGTTTCCCAGGTTCTTCATCTAGCCAAGGAGGTGAGTCAACTGGCGGTGCCCCGTGAGGCTGTTAGAGTATCCCAGCTATATATTTATAATATAGTGTCATCGAGTCTGTGTCGGGGAATGCCCCGAGCTGCTGTTGTATTTCAGATTCGAGATTATATTGTTTTGGGAAACATATATCATTTTTGGATACTGTATGAAGTTTGTACTTGGTACTGTTGTTGTATGAAACCTGTATTTTGAGTATTCAAATATTTTTAATTATACATTTCAATCAGTCCGAAATGCAAAAAGATTTTATCCATCTTTTTATGCTTCCGCTATTTGAGATTAAATGCGTGTTTAATCTCTGTTTTAAGTTACACCGGTCCTGAAAATTTGGTTTCAGAGCTTAAACTAAGATAAGATCAATTTCTTTGCGAGTTCACTTGAGTCTAGGCACTTTATTTGCTTTGTTGCATGTGCTTGACTATGTGTTTTATCTGATGTTTTATCTTACCGCCCTAGTTTTTCCGTAGATGCCGCCTAGAGGTAGAGGTAGGTAAAAGAGGCAGATTCCGATTGAGTCTGGGGCTCAGAACATAGGAGAAGATGTAGAACATCATAGTATACCCGTTCCCAGGCATGCTAGGCATGTGGATGAAGAATTTGATTTGTTGGCGTCTCGTGTCGATGAGATGGAGCTGGTTTTGGCGAGGTTTCAGCGAATGAATCCTCAGACTTTCACTGGATCGGATTCTAGTGACAATGCAGAGGCTTGGTTAGTACACATCGGAGGTCTGTTTGAGAGAGTTCACTATGACGATGCGCGTAAACTTATGTTCCAGCTGAGGAGAAATGCACAACGTTGGTGGATAGGGACCTCACGAGCTATGGCAAAGATGGGAACAGAAATATCTTGGAACAGTTTTTGTGCTGCATTCCGATAGTAATATGTTCCGGAGTCGTATGTGAACAACAAAGAGCATGAGTTTGACAACCTAGTCCAGGGGGGCATGCGTGTGGCAGAGTATGCGAGGCATTTTTCTTCTCTTTTGGCCTACGTACATCACGTTGTTGGACGTGAGAGCTAAGAGGAATTGGTTTTGGAAGGGCTGAATGAATACCTTTATTCTTTGGTGTTGTCCAGTTCACCTACTACTTATGCAGATGTGGTGGACAAGGCGATAGATATCGAGTAGGGTTTGTTGAACCGGCGGTCTCGGGTTCAGCCGTAGGGTGCGCAAGGTGTTCATCCTAGTTCTCATGGGGCGCAATATTCTCAGTCTGTTCAGGCGTCCCAGCAGTCTTCCCAGCCATCCCATCAATCTGGTAGTCGCAGGTTTGGGCCTTGTGGTAAACATTTTAAGAGGAGGTCAGGTTTTTGTTAGAACAATATTTATTAAGTTTTGGTGATAACAAAAAGACAAAATGGATTGATATTCAACAAGTGCTATTTTATCAGTTGGAGTTTTCATGAAGAGATCAGCAGTTGATTAGTTGGAGGAGTGCTAAACGACGGCGTTTTGATAAAGTGGAACGACGTCGTTGGTATGAACAGTTTCAGTTCAGCAGATATCTTCTTGAAGAGCTACAGCAGTTATTCGTGAAGATTCAGCAGATGATATTCAAGTTGAGTTCTATCGTGTTTTGCTAAGAAGTGTCAACGACAGCGTTTTGATAAGTTGGAACGACGTCGTGGGAAGCACTGTTTCAGTTCAGCAGAAGAAGATTTCAGCAGACTCTTTGTTGAAGAAGTTCAGCAGTTGGTTTAGTCTCTTTGTTGAAGATGGTGATACGACAGCGTTTGATTAAGTTGGAACGACAGCGTATTGGCTTAGAGTTTTCAGCAGAGGTATTATTTCAGCAGATGCGCTTCATGTTGTTGTCCAGCAGATGTATTTCGAAGATAGCTAAACGGTGTCGCTTAAATAAGTTGACACGACATCGTTTTATTGCTAAAGATCAGCAGATGGAAAAACGCGTACGCTTTTCAGCAGATGAATTCTTCTAAGCGTTTTTCCAGTCGAAGCTTTCAACGAAGGTGAATATAAGTGCTGATTTCCAAAGTAGTTTCAGGCGCAAGCTCAAAGTATTTGAAATACGATCGTTTGCTTATTTGGAAAAGATTTATTGGATCGTACAGTTGCCTGGAATGAAGGAAACAAGGTAGGTGCTATTTTGGGTGAATAGTACTAGTGTACAGTGGCCGTTTCTCTATGCTTGCACAGATATGGAAAGAAGACAAATTGGCTCTGTGGATGAGCGTTTGACCTTGCAGTGGAGCAGAGATTACGGTGTACTATTTTGGCAGTAATTCAAACGGGATTTATTTCCTTTGGAGGATTTAATGTTACCGTTGCAGTCGAAGCCTATAAATATCAGCAGCGGCTTTGAAGAACGAACCAATCGCTATTCTATCTTGCTATAACGCTGCCAAAATATTTACAGAGCTTTCTCTTCATTGATATTTCAAAAAGCTCAAGACTCGAAGAACAATTCGTTTTTGATCTTCATTAGATAAACTTTCGAGTCAAATTACAGTCTCTAGCTTCGTGTTTTCATTGATATATTTGATAGAGTCTGTAAACGAACTGTCTTTTAAAAAGTTCGTAAAACGTTCATAACATTGTAAACCAGCAGCGAAGTCTGCGTGAAGCGTTGTGAAGTGCTAGGAGTTCTCAAGGCTGTTGGCTTTGGGATCGGGTGCTTGTAGATTGTCTACTTGTATCAAAGTCTTCTAGTGTTACCTTCCGAGGAGGAAGAAGGGGAGACGTAGGATATTTATATCCGAACTTCCAGAAACAAACTCTCGACTCAAACTCTTATTTACGCATTTATTTGTGTTGCGCTTAGTTCATTGTTCACAAACCAATCGGCCTATTTCCGCACTTATTTTAGTTGACTGAGAAGTTTGCTTATAACTGAGAATCCAAAAGTTTTTAAAAGAACCTTTGAAATAGAAAAATCGAAGGAGTTCATTCAACCCTCCCCTTCTGAACTCCTATTTGCTTAGTGATCCTATTTCCGGGACCATCAGTTTTAACTCGTCGGGCTCTAATAATTCTAGCAGTGGTAGCCCCAGAGTTTCTTTCTGTAGCCAGTGTGGAGGAAAAGATCCATCGGTGCAATTCATCAGGTTTCATGGTGCTTGCAATAACTGTGGACAGTTTGGACACATTGGTAGAGTGTGTCCGTTGGCCGATACCCAGCATAATGCTTCTCCTCCACAGGGTCGTACAGGTGGATCATCTCGAGGTAGGTCTTTCCCTACGCAACAGTAGCAGCAGCAACAGCAGCAGAGGTTTGGTGGATCCCGGCCTAGGGGATCATTTCAGCAGCCCGTTCCATTTCGCTTTGGTGGATTTTCCCAGCCTCACTTCTCCGGACCACAGTAGGCACAGGTGAACGACATGACCAGGGAACAAGTAGAAGATGCGCCCGAAGGAGTGATTGCAGGTAACTATACTATTTTTTAGTTTCCTGCCCGAGTATTATTTGAAACTGGAGCATCACGTTCATTCTTATCTGATGCATTCATTCATGAGCATGGGTTGTGTACGACTTCTTTGCGCGATGTTGTGTCCATTGCAACTCCTGCCGGTACGGGATTGTTTTCCCAGGAGATTGTTTTGGACTATGTGATTAGGTTTGGCGAGAACGTGCTGCAGGCTAACTTGATCAGATTAGTCATGTGGGACTTTGATTGCATTTTTTGAATGGATGTGTTATCTAGATTTAGAGCTTCTGTATATTGCTTCCATGGTGTGGTGCACTTTCGGCCCCAATTTGGAGAGAAGTGGGACTTTTATGGTCATGATTCTCGGTCAGAGATTCCTTTGATATTGGTTATGGAGATGTTTGGATTGCTATCTTTGGAATATTCAGGGTTAATTATTTGTGCCTTAGACGTATCCTCAGAGTCTCACGTGGAGCTTACTGACACTCCCATTGCTCGGGATTTTCCTTATGTGTTTCTCGATTAGATTCCTGGATTTCCTTCGAAAAGGAAGATCGACTTCAGCATTGAGTTGGTTCCTGGTACAGCCCCCTATTTTGAGAGCCCAATATCGTTTGGCGCCAGCCGAGTTGAAAGAGCTGAAGGTCCAATTAAGTGACTTGTTGGAGAAGGGATTATTAGGTCGAGTATGTAGCCGTGGGGAGCTCCGATACTCTTTGTGAACAAGAAGGATGGGTCTATGAGAATGTGTGTTGACTTTCGACAGTTGAATAAAGTGACAGTAAAGAATAAGTATACGCTGCCGAGGATTGACGATCTGTTTGATCATCTTCAGGGTTCAACAATATACTCTAAGATTGATTTGCGATCCTGGTATAGTCAGTTGCGAATTAGAGATGCTGATGTAGCAAAGACGGCGTTCGGGACTAGGTACGAGCATTATGAATTCCTTGTGATGCCGTTTGGATTGACGAATGCCCCTATTGTCTTCATGGATTTGATGAATCGCGTCTTCAGTGAGTATATTGATCGCTTTGTGATTGTATTCATAGACGACATTCTTGTGTATTCGAGGAACTATAGAGAGCATCTGAGACTACTTTTGCAGACACTGAGAGACTCGCAGTTGTATGCAAAGTTCACCAAGTACGAATTTTGGTTGGAAAAGGTGATCTTTTTGGGTCATGTCTTTTCTGCACAAGGTATTTCGGTGGATCCTAGTAAGGTTGAGGCAGTTCTTAAATGGGAGCGACCAAGGAATGTTTCGGAGATCCGTAGTTTCTTGGGTCTGGCTGGTTATTATAGGCGTTTCATCGAAGGATTTTCCTCAATATCCAGGCCGATGATGCAGTTGACCCAGAAAGATAGGAGATTCATCTAGATTGACGAGTGCAAGTCTAGTTTTCTTTTGCTCAAGGAGAAGTTGATTACTGCTCCTATGTTGCCTTTACCTTCGGGTTCTGGTAGTTTTGTGTTGTGTTCCGATTCATCTTTGAGTGGCTTGGATTGTGTGCTAATGCAGAACGAGCGAGTGATAGCTTATGCATCTCGACATTTGAAGCCCCATGAGACCAGATACCCCGTTCACGACTTAGAGTTGGCAGCCATCGTTTTTTCTTTGAAGATTTGGCATCATTACCTGTATGGTGAACAATTTATGGTATACATAGACCACAAGAGTTTGAATTATATCTTCACTCAGTCAGATCTGAATATGAGGCAGCGTCGTTGGATGGAGTTGCTCAAGGATTTTGACTGTGAGATTCAGCATCAGCCTGACGCATGAACTTAGGGGCCGATTCCTTGAGTAGGAAAGCCCAACCAGCGATGTAACTTCGTTGAGTATATCGAAAGTCCATGAGCAATTGGGGAATTCTGGATGGAGTTTTCAGCCGGGTGATGTGTACTTTGTGGTCTCTTCTTTTTAGGTCAAGCTACAGCTTGTAGCATACATTAGGACAGCACAAAGGACTGACCCGTACATCCATGAGCTGAGGATTAAAGCCCAAAATGGTCAGTCAGATGATTTTACTGTTGCCTCTGATGGATGTTTGAGATTTCTTGGTACTCTAGTGGTTCCAAATTGATAGACCTGAAGGAGACTATTCTGAAAGAAGCCCATTGTAGTCCTTACAGTGTACATCCGGGCGATAAAATTTTGTACCATGCCTTGAGGTCTCACTATTGGCGGGAAGGCATGAGAAATGATATCTCTGGATTTGTGCAAGATGCTTGAATTGTCAACAGGTCAAGGCCGAGAGGATGAGAACTGGAGGATTGCTGCAAAATCTAGAGGTGCCCCAATGGAACTGGGAGAACATTGCCATGGATTTTGTGACCCATTTACCTCGTTCAAATAGAGATTGTGATGTGATTTGGTTGGTGATTGATAGACTTTCAAAGTCGACCCACTTCATTCCCAATGATATAAGATGTTCTATGAAGAAAATGGTGGACTGTAATTGACCATGTGGTTAGATTTCATGGAGTGCGGGTTTCGATAGTGTCTGATAGAGATCCAAGATTTACTTCCAGGTTTTGGAAGAGTTTGCAAGCAACAATGGGTTTGAGATTGGCTATGAGTACAACATATCACCCCCAGACAGATGGCCAATCTGAGAGAACCATACAGATTTTAGAGGATATGTTGCGAGCTATTGTGATGGACTTTAGTGGTGGCTGGAAAGATTCCTTATCTTTGGTTTAGTTTTCGTATATAACAACTACCAAGTGACTATCGGATGGCACCATTTAAGGCTTTGTATGGCAGGAAGCAGATAGCCGAATTTTTGGAAAGAAGTTGGAAAGAAACAACTGTCTACTCCTGAGTTTGTGCAGCATATGAAGGATCTATATCGAGCTGATTAGGAGTAGGATGCAGGCTGCACAAGATCGTCAAGCTATCTATGCTAACAGGAGGCGTAGGCCTTTAGAGTTTCAGGTTGGCGATCAAGTATTTTTGAAAGTTTCTCCTTTCAAGAGCGTAATGTGATTTAAGCTCAAGGGTAAGTTAGCTCCTAGATTCATTGGACGGTTTGAGATTATTGAAAGGATTGTATCCGTGGAGTATTGCAGCTGTCTGCTGAGTTAGTAATGATGCATGACGTGTTTCATGTGTCAATGTTGAGTAAATATGATCCAGATCCTTCCCATGTGTTAAGGACCGATGAAGTTGAGATGGATCAAACTTTGAGCTATGTTGAGTATTCAGTGCAGATTCTGGACAGGAAGAAGAAGCAATTGAGAAAAGACCATTCCGTTGGTAATGGTTCAACGGAGCAAGCATGGTAGAGAAGAAGCTACCTGGTAAGTGGAAGAAAAGATGAGACAGGAGTGACCTCATCTATTTTAGTATGCGCAGTATTAACTCAAGTAATATTTTGCTTTTTGGTTAGTGTTTGGGTAATTTTGTACTCTCGGTTAGTGACTTCTTGAAAGTCTAAGATGATTTTATGTTTCAGCTTTATATGTTTCCTGGTATTATTTAAGTTCTGGTCTTTGTTGTGGCTTGATTTCGAGGAGGAAATCCTTTCTTAGTTGGGGAGAATGTGATGACTGGAAGTTATTAGATAGTAATTAACAAGTTAACCAGATCGAGGTAATGGTTAACCAATGAAGACGTGCTTGGTAAGCTGCTGGTAAGGAGAGACCAGTTAGATGCGTGCTGGTCCAAGTTCTCGTATCAAACTGATTTTATAAGTTGTATTGGTGTATTGTGAATAAGTCCAGCGTGATCTGGTTCCAGTTTAGAGGTCTGCTGGTGGGCTTCGAGGTTTAACCAAGGCCAGTTTTGGTGTGAGCTGGTTGGGCAGATTAATTCTGAGCTGGATAGAAAGTTGAGCGCTGAGCTGGATTGTATCCTGTGAACTGGTTAGCAATCCGCTTGGGATTGTTACTGTAAGTTGTTGATAACCTTTGGGTTATTGTAGTCCGGATTAGATGCGAGCTGGTATGAGGAGATGGCTCTGAGCTGGACTACTTCGTGGTGCTAGGTTGCGGTTCCTAGCTGATTTTGGGACACCGGCTTAGAGGTCAGCAGCTTTGGGTTTCCTGAGTCTGTCGAGCTGGACCAGCTTGGAGTTGTGCTGGATGCTCTGAGCTGGTCTGGGTGGAACGCGATCTGCTTTGTGGTGTCTGTGTACCTAAGCTGGATCAGTAAGGGGTCTGTGCTGATCTGGCTACTGTAGACCAGATCGGATCTGTGTGAGTGATCCAAGCTGGTTGTGTGCTACTTGGAGTACCTGATCTTGTCAGCTAAGCACTGTGCTGGATAAAAGCAGCGTATCCCCGAGCTTGTACAGTAAAGAGGTCTGAGCTAGTTTGACTTTTACTGTAGCTATATCTGGAGAGTATATATATATGTGTTGACCAACACTTAGCCATTTTTAGACACACATATGCATATCCTTATCCTCTCCCGATAGCCCCGACACTTATTATCCAAACCCTTGTGCTACTGTTCACCCGATATCTTCTTCTTCCGATTCCTAGAGATTGGGTGGTTAGAATTGAATGAGGGTACATCGGTTGGAAACCTCTCTTCAAGGCCTACGTTCTCATACCAGTTTGGAGTCATTAGGATGCCGGACCGAGGTAATAGATGAGAAGCTGTGTGAGTTGGGTTTCACTATTTTCCAGCAGAGTTGAGCTCCGGTTTAGATCCTTTCTTGTGGTTTTTGCCTTGATTTCTCGGCATAGAATTGGGCGGAGTAGGAAGCGTGTTCTACCGTTTAAGACGTATGTGTGCCTAGGTATTTTATCAAGATCTACGTAAGGTACGGATGTGAGCTTACATTACAGCCTTCAGATGGGCATGGATGTAATTGTATGCGTGCTGGTATGTTGAGAAGTGAGTATGTTTGATGTGTTCTGCTATTTCTTGCTTTCCCATGCTGTTTATTGCAAGTTGTTTTCTTGCATACCTGTATTTCATATTGAGCTCATATATCTTGTTAGCCATTGTGTTGCTGTTGATCTGTTAGTACCAAAAGCTCTCGGTTGGGTTACTTGAGGACGATCAGCTAGCTACTGTGCTCCTCCTCGCTGCTGTTCTGGTTGTTGCCGCTATGAGATGAGTGGATAGCTTCCACATTCTCATGAGCTTGTGGGCACCAGCGGGTTGAGCTATCCTGTCATTGTTTCTGGTACTGCATGTTGAGACGAGTGGATAGCTACCACGCTCTCACATATCTCGTGGCCACTGCGTTGTTAATCCCAGCTGATTCGTTGTTTTGTTGAGCTCCATGTATCATGTATGTTCGATCACCAGCTGTTGGGTTATTCTTTCAAACTCCTTTGTTCCTCCTATCATCATGCATTGCATATTATCATGTCTTGCTGTCTATTTGCTGTTTATTTTGCTCTCCGTACTGGGGTTTGACCCCTCTGCATCTGGGACTGTTTGGTTTTTTGTGTGCCATTCAGGTTTCCCATGTTCTTCAGCTGACCAAGGAGGTGCGTCAGCTGGAGGTGCCCCGTGAGGCTGTTAGAGTGTCCCAACTATATATTTATTATATATATAGTGTCATCGAGTCTGTTGTTGCATTTCATATTCGAGATTGTATTGTTTTGGGATACTTATCATTGTTGGATATTGTATGAAGTTTGTACTTGGTACTGTTGTTGTATGAAACCTGTATTTTGAGTATTCAAGTACTTTTAATTATACATTTGAGTCAGGCCGAAATGAAAAAAAAATTATCCATCTTTTTATGCTTCTGCTATTTGAGGTTAAATGAGTGTTTAATCTATGTTTAATTACACCAGGCCTGAAAGGCTACCTCTATGTTGTGTTACCAGCTTTGGAGGATCTCAGTGTGCTACTGTTCTCTCGAGTAACAAGAAAATGTGCAGGAGTAACTCGATTGAACACTGAATAGATGAATTAAAAACTGAAAGAATAAGTAAACTAAGTGCAGTAAAGTAAAAGGGGCAAGAGTTTGTTTATGGAAGTTCGGAGCTTAAACTCCTACGTCTCCCCTTCTTCCTTGAACAAGAAGGATTCCACTAGAAGATTTGATTACAGCAGCTCCTGCTCTAATCCGATCCGACACCCCGCAAGCTGCAAGAACTCCTAGCACTTCTAACAGAAACAGATGCGCAATATGTTCTACAAATACAACGATAGCTCTAAGATGTTTAGGCTTTCACCCTTTCTATGCACTCACATTCAAGACACAATACCACAGAGTGGTTACAACTCGAATGAATAAATATAAGGCTTTTAAAAGCAGGTTGTAACGAAGATGATGATGAACAGAGAGATTTTGTGCGATGTAAATTCTACAGCGTGACAGTAAGGTTGTTTTTGAGCTTTCGTAGAATTTTAATTTTTGTGAAAAAGACTTGTGTCGCAAGTGTCCTCTCGCCTCTTTTCATCGTTCTTTAAATAGAGATCTCTAGCTCTATCAATTTTCAAATGATTTGTTGTACCGTCTAGTTGATATTCTTTCCATCTTTGAACCACTTGCCATTCTTCATTCCCGAATCACAGGAATGATAACGTTAGGTCCAGAATTAGCATCCGGTAATTCAGCCAGTAATTAAACACAAGATTGATCTGATATGAACTGATAGAATCATGTCTAAACTGATATCTGTAAGCTCTGAGCTGTTCACTGTAGCCGTGATCTATTGTAACCTATGAGTTGTTACGAGAAAAGCTGTAATCTGCTCTTGCGATCTGATCCAAAACTATTTGAGCTGATCTCTGCTGAACTGTACTTCTTCCAGATCTGATCTGATATACAATACTAAGTTGATCTGGAAAATATTTCTCTAAGCTGTTCTGTAAACTGAAATCACCAATACTGATATGAGACTTGGCTCTTCAAGCTCTGATCCGAGTTCTTATAAGCTCTAAACTGAAAGCTGTTCTTGAGCCCTGAGCTGGTCTCTGTGCTGTTTCCGCTCTAAGTTGTTTCATGTGCTGTTCTAGCTCTAAGCTGTTTTCTTTTGAACTCTGAGCGCTTCTCTAAGCTGTACATGCCTGTAGTCTACTGTAAGATGTTCTTTGTACGAAGCTTCGATCTGAATCTTCTCTAAGCTGATTTCTACACTAAAGCACTGTTCTGATCTCGAAGCTCCAATCTGAACTATTCCGAGTCACTCTAATCTGTTCTGCTTACCCTGAACTGAAATATGATGCTCGAATTTGATCTGATAGTCCTATGCTGAATCGTGACTCTCTAAGCTGGTCGACTTGCTCTGAGCTGAATCACGACTTTCTGAACTGATCTACTTGCTCTGAGATGAAATCGGACGTTCTAAGCTGATCTACTTGCTCTGAGCTGAAATCTGACGTTTTGAACTGTGTAGCTATGTTGTAAACTGTTTTTCTTTCTCTGAGCTGAAATGCGTTGCAGTAAACTGTTCGAGTTCTTGTATTTATTATCATCAAAACTTAAATTTTATTCTTAACAACGTTGGATACACGCATATATCATATTGAGCCTTGATGATACCTTGTTAGCTGATGCATTGATATTTGATTGAGTTGCTTCCTCTTGGAGTGGTTGTGATGTTAGGGATAGCATTGACGGTGCACCGGGTATCTCCCGCCATCTCAGTTTGTTGTGGCCTGGATAGTTGGGTGGCGAGTGGTCGTAGTACACCTTTGTTTATCGTCGCGGTCGAGCGGGTAGCTCTCGTCACCCTCGGTGATGAGCCACATCTATTTTCCGTTGGGACCGCCCAGATGGCTCCTGAACTCCATATGATGTTTCCATATGTTGTTGTTGACCATTTTCGCTTGGCCTTCGTTTGATACCCAATAATTCTTGTTACCGGACATGCATTGCATAGCACGTTGAATATATCATACATACTTCATTTGTTGTTTTACTTTATTCTCCGTAATGGGGTTTGACCACTCTTTCCATTTGGGGCTATTTTGGTTGTGTTGATTGCCATTACAGGGTACCCATGTGGATCACCTGTACCTGGCGAGCATTAGCTAGTGGAGCCCCTAGGTGTGATCGAGTGTCCCTGTTATATATGTATATATGTCGAGTCAATATCAGGGAATACCCTGCGTAGATGTTGAGCTGTTTTAACTTGATAATGCTCTTATTGGGATTTTATTTACATATTGTTGTTTAACTGGGAAATTGGATAATGTTTACTATTTGGTTTTCTGCATGTCTGTTGAGCAGGTTAGCTCTGCATGTGGTATCAATAGTTTCTAAATAAACTAGTTCTATTCTGAATATTTCTACTCGCTTTTTTGTATCAGGCCAAAAGAAAATCTTAACACGCTTTTAAGCTTCCACATTAACGCTTATTGTGTGCGTAATCTTGGATTATGAGCATCGAGCCTGACATAATGAAACACCCTCAAACTATTTTCTTTTTCTAGTAATATAAATGCGGAATTTTTTATTTTTTTTTATAAATTCGAAAGCTTCAATGAAACTCAATAGTGAAAAATTCATAGGAAATTAAAACAAAGTTGTAGCAACCAAGGAAATCAATTAAATTGTGCTACAAACCTCAACTCTGAAATTATTTCTCCACCAAATAATGTACTGAAAACTCATGTCTAAATAAAGACTTTTCTCTCAACATAAGCGGAAAAACGTGACGTCACTGGGAATGTGCCAAGTTGAACTGCCATATGCTCAAAGGTCTTGCCCCTCGACCTCAGTCTCTCTCATCTGCACCAATCAAACTTAGTGAGTCTAAGGGCTCAACAAGTACAAAATAAATGATATAAAGTACTAAATAATACAAGCACATGCATTAACATACTTATACTCAAATATTTTTCTCAAACTTTAAATGCATAAGAAAAACCTCGTCTCAAATCATTTTCCTTAAAATTTATGCATAAGCAATAAACTCGTAAATAAAAAGATTTTCTAGTAAACTCCGTTTCTCGGCTGTGATCCCTCAACCTCAAGTCACCTGATCAAGCTATTTAATTACCATGGTACCAGGTTGGAAAGGCACCCCAGTACTTTCCTAGAGTCCAGTCCTATCAAATGTAAAGGCACTCCAGTACTTTTCTGAAGCTCAATACGTGTCAAGTTGATATGGCCAATCAGAACGTCTCCCGATCATCATATCTGTCATGTTGATATGGCCAAGAGAAATGTCTCCCGACCACCATATCCGTCAATTAGAAACACCACAGCCAAGTCCCATCATTCAAAACATTTTCAACACTTGCTCAACATTCTGCCTCAATGACATACCTCAAAAGTAATACTTTTTATTTTCCTCAAAATTTTCGTAAACTTCATAATGCAATAACTTCTTAAAGACTGCTCAAACATCATAAAATAATTTACAATCATCATTTTCAATTTTCATGACAGTGGGCTGCTCAGCTGAGACCACGCACGGCTAGATTATGGCGTCCAGTACAGCATGCGCTACCCGGTACAACTCACACCTCAACATCTCAGCTTAGGTTCAGATCACGCACTCTCCCTCTCTCGCAATACTCAAGTCAGCACGTCTACCCACATCAGCTCGAGGCTTCGGACCATATCATGCACTAAACAGCACAGAGTACTCGACTCGGCTTAGAGTACGCAGATCAGATCGCAAACCTTCATCTTAGCTTAGGATGCTCCTCTCAGCTTACGGCTATCAAGTCAGCTTACGGTGGTCAACTCAGCTTATGGTGGTCCTTTCAGCTTATGGTGTCCACTTCAACTTACGGTGGTCACTTCATCTTATGGTGCCCACTTCACCCTACGTTGGTCACTTCAGCTTACAGTGCCCACTTCAACTTACGGTGTCCATTTCAGCTTGCGATGTCCACTTCATCTTACGCTGGTCACTTCATCTTACGGTGCCCACTTCAACTTACGGTGTCCATTGCAACTTACGGTGCCCATTTCAGCTTGCGATGTTCACTTCATTTTATGGTACCCACTTCAGCTTATGGAAAACAGCTTACGACTTAAGCACGGGAAAAACAGCTTACGGCTTAAGCAGGGGAAAATAGCTTACGACTTAAGCAGGGGGAAAACAGCTTACAGCTTAAGCAGGGGGAAAACAGCTTACGACTTAAGAAGGGAGAGAACAGCTTACGACTTAAGCAGGGGGAAACTTCTTACAAATTAAGAAAGGGTAAACAGCTTACGGCTTAAGCAGTGATCGAAACATGGCTGGGACAAAACCCGGGCCATGTTCGACCGCTGCCCCTTTTCCTCGACAACAACAGTCCTTGGTCCCTACTCTAAACTGAAACGTCACCCAGCTTACCTCAACCCTAACTCAAGACCTCGACCCTTTCCCACAATTCAAATCCTAGGCAGCCTCGTCATTATAAATAGATAAAAATGCACCACATTGATCATTAATTCAAAGCCTCAAATCATCAAAATTGAAAGCTTAAGAAAACATACCCACACCAAAATATGAATGAAAGGTGCATTCAAAGGAGATTTTGTAATTGCTTTATGTTGAGAAAATTACAACCGAGTGTCACGAAGCTGGAAGGTATGAAGAATGCCTGGAACGCTGCTGGTTTTGCTTTGGAAAAGCCCTAAGCTGATGGGGGTGAGAAGGGGAGGGGCGGAGCTATAGGGGAGGCTAGGGTTTTCTCTCTTTTTTTTGAAAACGGTAGAGTTTTGTCTGTATTTGTAGGTTAGTTAAACAAGGGAGGATTTGTGGTTTATATTATTAAAAGATAATGTTATTCAAATGACAAGAGTGTTACTAAAATCCTTCATCCCTCCCTTGTATAATTTCGAAATTTTGGATAAAATTATGAGGAGAGAACTTGTTTAAGAAAAATGAACTTTTAAAATTTTTCTACCATAAAATTTCCCAAAGAATAGGGAATGAACTCAAACATAAAATTTGCAAAAATCACATTTACCGGTGTTCCTATCATCTCCATTCCAGCCTCGTAGCACCCGTACTAAAATTTTGAAAAGATACTCGTCATAAAATAATTTAAATAATTAATATGGTAATCCAAGAGTAACGTTAATATAACTATTAGAATAAATTAAAATAATATTAAAGCCTGCGACTTTTAGTAGGGAAAATTTCCAAGCATTACACACACAACCCCTGTCGGACGCTAAGTTTTCTTTGTTTAGAATTATTTGAGGTCTCTTATATATGTCTTAAATATGTCATGTGAGTATTTGTTCAGGGGGGACAATTTATTCAAACTGATAAGGGCAGAAGTCTATTGAATGTCTCCGTGTTGATCTGATACAACTTAGAGACATATATAGTCAGATCTTATCACTGTGTTTGAATTATTGTATGAATGGTTGAGATCATCTTGGTTTTAAACTTCCTTTTAAAATCGGACGATTAAAATTTTTGAATTTCAAACGCCTTTTTTGATCCTAGATGGACACGTGTCTGTTATATTTTCTCTCTCATTGTTAACGCGTGTTAACCATACTATGCTATTTTCATCTTACTTACGCTTTCCATAGAACTTCTATACTTTCTCAAAATCCTTCGAAAAAACCCTTGTTTTTCATTCAACTCGCATTTTATATATACACAAGGCTTCCTTTGATAGCAATGCTTTGTAGGTGAACTTTGACTTCGTGCTGTCAATGGCTGATGAAGGGATGGTACGTATGTTTCGGACTCTGGAGAAATCGGGTCTCTGAGGGTTTTTGGGTGTTTCAGGGTCTATCTATGCAAAGGCTCTGAACCAGTTTTTCGTGACTAAGATGTTCGTTGATGGGGTCAGTAGAGTGGATGACATGAAGGTTGTCATCACCAGGGAGATTTTTGTGGAAGTGTTTAAGCTACCGTGTGAGGGCATCTCTAGCTTTTCAGGACTTCCGTCCAAGACTATTGCAGATATGGAGGTGTTGTTCTCAATGACCGGTGTTTCATTCAAACCTTCGAGTAAGAACAGAGATATGAAGGTTGAATACAGGTTATTGAACAACATTGTGGCCAAATAGTTGACGGCCAAGGAAGGGTCGTTTGATGCAGTGACTTCGGAACATTTTGAGATGATGGTGGCGATCAGCACGGGGATACGGGTGAACTGGGCGCACGTACTGTTCAGTATTCTATCTGCCATGATCTCTACACCTGGTAAGCAAAGTCCAGGGTACGGTGTGCAGCTCAGCTTGCTGCTTGAGAAATTTGTTAAAGCGGATTTGGGGAATCAGTGGCTCTAGATCTCTGGAGGTGCTGAACACCAAGTCCGTTCACACCTACAAGCTGAATAATCAAGCTTCTGTTCCCAATACTGAGGGTGGGAAGTAGCAAGCTTGATATAAGGCAGATAGAGATACCAAGCCAAAGAAAAAGATGCAGCAGAAGAAGAAACAAGCAGGAGAGGGCTCCCAGGCATCACTCCAGGTGCGATCTGAGTCTAGCTCAGACACTGCAGAGCGCCCTTTGGCGGTGAAAACTGCTGTCAGGGCAGTTGGCAATGCACTAAACGAAAGGTTATCTTTCTGCCATCTGATTCTGAGTCTATAGCATCCCTTGACATCCCTGTGCTGAAGAAGAAGCTCAGGACACAGAGGTCCAGGAAGTCAAACCCATTTCCGCCATCCAAGCTGAAGTAACTCAGGCCTCTTGTCCTTAAGTTGCATATGAGGATGCAACAGTCTCTCTGTCAGGCCCCGTGCTCATATTCAATAATGAAGCAACAATTAACGATAAAATGTGAAAGCTTAAAAGCGGGTTAAATTTTTCTTTTGGGCCTAATACAAAAACAAAGAGTAAAAATATTCGAATACTCAACATATAGATACTAGTCCATCATTCCGATTTATACACAGAAAAGTCCTTTAAAATATTTGAAACACATGTATAGCTAGACCTGCTCATAGTACACGCAGAAAACCATGTAATAAAAAAGCATCCAATCTCCCAAACAGTATGTATATAATCAAAGCATAAACATCAAATCAACAGAACAAAAACTACACAGGGCATACCTGGTAAAATAGAGTTTGGAGTTTATTAAACTCCTCCCGAGCTATCTTGCTCTCTGCATTCCCCATCCTCACTCATACCTTCTCTCTACTCTTTAGTAAGTCTCTTATCATTTAGATAAATATGTCGTCTCTTGATGTGCGACAGTGCGAGCTGTTGATAGGTTAGCTGGTCTCCTAGACTCTCCTTCCACCTCTAGTTGGTGAGGCTGAGAGTCACGACGTCAATACTTCCCATAGGAGAAGGTTGATCCAAATTGCTTCAGATGAATCCAAACTGGCTGCCGAGGGGTGGCTTTAATATGATGTCAAGGCTTCCCTTCTAAAAGAGTCAGATATCCCCACTATTTGAAAGAGATCGCGTATGTCTGACTCTTTTTGATGTGTTCATCCCTGGGGTAAAGAATCGGGAAGCGTAATTAAACGAACTCCCCCTCTATATTCCTGGTCCTACGACACAACGAACTTTATAACCACCATGAGTCTAAAATGCTATAATGTGCATAAGCTAGTTATGGATGACTTGCTCTGTCACTTTGGCTTCTGCAGGAAGGATGTCGAAGTAGAGGGGGATTTAGGTATAACTCTTGCGTCAATACTAATGTAATCGTTACTGTAAAAATTAAGCCGATTCTTTCCTACTCTTCTTGATCAAGAATCACCCTGATTACGTTGCTTCTTTGAATATCTACCACAGTGTTCAATTACGCATACACAATATCACAGGCTATGAACACACACACCAGAAAGCAATTAACAGACGCAAGAATTTACGTGGTTCGGTTATGAATAAACCTACATCCACGGGAGTCTCCACTCAATTCAATATATCAAAACAGTGTACAAACAACGCATCAAGATTCTCTACAGTTTCAATCTGTACAAGACACAAAGACAACTTTCCTGAAATCTTCCTGCTGTGCACTTCGCTTGATTTCTCTGATGGAGGAAAGCCAGGGAGTTCTTTTGTTCTGTTTTCAAATCTCTCAATTTCAGTCCGTCTCTTTAATTTTCAAACTGATGTATATTTATAGGTGACTTGACCCACCAGTTACCAACCAGTTTATTAACCAACTCAGAAACTCCCCAACAACTCCCCAACGGCTCCTCCAGTTTTAATAACGCTGATATCGTGACACTCAATTTTTCTGTCTTCATTTTATTTACTGATTTTTCTTTCAAATCTCCATAAATTCGATCCTGGAGAGTTTTGGTCATATACAGTTGTTCAAGTCTGAGCCAAATTCCTGCAGCAGTTGTTTCCGATGCAACTTCTCTCAGAACTTTATCATCCAAGTGCAACGTGATAGAGCTGAAGGCCAATTCCATCTTATCAGATTTTTCTTCGACTGTGAGTGAATCTGGCAGATTCTTTTCTCCTCCCAGAGCCCTAGCAACTTTCTGTTGTACAAGAATCGCATACATTCTTCTACGCCACAACCCAAAATCTGATTTCCCATTGAAGTGCTTCAGTTCAATCTTAGTCGCCATTCTTGAATCGCCAAGAAGAATTGAAGCTCTGATACCAATTGTAATCGTTACTGTAAAAATTAAGATCGATTCTTTCCTACTCTTCTTGATCAAGAATCACCCTGATTACGTTGCTTCTTTGAATATCTACCACAGTGTTCAATTACGCTTACACAATATCACAGGCTATGAACACACACACCAGAAAGCAATTAACAGACGCAAGAATTTACGTGGTTCGGTTATGAATAAACCTACATCCACGGGAGTCTCCACTCAATTCAATATATCAAAACAGTGTACAAACAACGCATCAAGATTCTCTACAGTTTCAATCTGTACAAGACACAAAGACAACTTTCCTGAAATCTTCCTGCTGTGCACTTCGCTTGATTTCTCTGATGGAGGAAAGCCAGGGAGTTCTCTTGTTCTGTTTCTCAAATCTCTCGATTTTGGTCCGTCTCTTTAATTTTCAAACTGATGTATATTTATAGGTGACTTGACCCACCAGTTACCAACCAGTTTATTAACCAACTCAGAAACTCCCCAACAACTCCCCAACGGCTCCTCCAGTTTTAATAACGCTGATATCGTGACACTCAATTTTTCTGTCTTCGTTTTATTTACTGATTTTTCTTTCAACTAACAACCTTTGTCTCCTATAGTGAGGTCTTCTAAAATTTTATTTCCTCTCGTAGGTAGGCGAATCATAAAGTCAGAGATGGTGAAAGCCTTCAAAAAATAGAAGCAAGAGGCCGAGGTAGAAAAGGCCTTGAGCTTGTCCACCGAGACGATTAAGAAGAAAGAGAAGAGGAAGGTTTCCTCGGGGCTGAGGAGTGGCCTTGCAAGAAACCTACCCAAGTTACAGTCCCGGAGACAGTCATGGAACCTAAGGAGATGGTTCCACCTCTGGTGCCAAGGATGATATCACATATCACGGGACATCTATTGTGGCTCAGCGATCAGGCTCAGCTTCCCTCAGTTTTCCCAACACTTTGCGATTGAGAAAAACCTTGTCCTGGTTTCTTATACTCCTGATGCTGCAGCTCTAGAGGCCCTCGGTACCAGTTTTATATAGGTAAATACATCCATAATAATTTCTCTCATTTCCTTTTCTCTTCTTCTCTCTATTTTTTCTCTCAACCTGTCTTTTCTCTATGTGGTCTCTCATCTGGGGTGGGGAGGTGTCTAGACAAATCTCTCAGGCTCGGGAGATAGTAGCCTCATCCAAGAGATCGTTGGATGATGTACTCTTTTGTCATGAACGAGTGATGAAAGAACTCGAGGAGATCAGAGGCATCCACGACGAGAAGAATATTCTTACTGAGGAGTTGGACGCCACCTGAGCACAGGTGCACGTGTCTGCAGGCATTGCAGCTCAGTTGAGGTGGAGTTGCAGAAGGCTAAGGAAGAGGCCGAAGCCTCTTGGGTTAAGAGGAAGGAGGACTTTCTACAGCCTCTGGAGTTTGAAACCCTCTGCTTGGGTAAGGCTGACCTACTTCGATCATGGTTTTTATGGGTGTTTTACTCAATTCCTAGCCAATGGCTATTCGGAGGCCGAGCACCCTACCCCCTTCCTTGACATCCTTCGGTCCGTAGAGGATATAACCAAGGAGGGTGAGGCGGCCATGGAGCATACCCTTTCGGACGAGATTGTGCTTTTGCCGACTCCGTGGTTTCACGAAGTTTTTTTTATATAATTTCACTTGAAGTGGAAAGAATGAAAAATATTTTGACTCGATGTGTGGGGTTAACTTATTTTCCATTGTACACTACTAGACTGAGTTTTTAGAATTCTAACCGAGTATTGAACTTATAACTGAACATTGAGATCAACACCCGAATTAAATATTGAACTATGTGTAACATTTTATCCCAGTGAAAACAAATATTATAGTGGTATAACTACCCGCACTAAGGATTTAAAATTTTAATTAAGGGTAAGATGGATATTCGAGTAGGATGACTACCAGAAGGAGTTAAAAGTATAATAAAGTATAAGATGGATAGAGCAAGATAACTACGTGAAGTAAGGAATTAAAATTCTAACCAAGCGTAAGATGGATATCCAAGCAAGATCACCATCCAAAGATATGTAAACAAGATCATAAATAATTTACCGAGATTCCTCATATTTCTCATATCAAGTTTTATTTTTTTTTTATTGAAGTTTCTTGTCAACAAGAGCCGAGTTTCTTGTCGGGTTCTGTGAGCAAGTTAAGATAAGGCTGCTATCTGAACTTGTTTACCAACAAGAGTTGGGCTTAATTTTACCGAGAAGGATGGGGTATTGGAGTGTACTCAGATAGGGTTGTTATCTGAGCTTCTTTTCCAACAGGAGTTGGGCTTAACTTTTCTGAAAAAGTCGGGCTTTTTGAGTGTACTTAAATAGGGTTGCTATCCGAGCTTGTCTGCCAACAAGATTTGGTCTTAACTTTGCCCAGCAAGTCAGGAATTTTGAGTTACTTAGATAGAGTTGCTATTTGAGTTTGCTTGTTGTCATAAGTAGTCCTTCATTCTGCTGGAAAAATATTGCATAATCAGGCATGGTGGAATATTTAAAACTAAACCCAGGCGTAGTACTTTCTTAAATGTTGGATTTTCCAGGGTGCTGGCTTTTCTTTCCTTTCAAACTCTCGGGAAAATTCTCCCTCATCCTATCTAGGGCTTTTACATACTTGACCGTTTTTTTCATTTAACTTCAAACTTCTCGTTGCTATGGTGTATCGCCAATTGAGAGTCTAAATAGAGAATGACTCGGGAAATCCCCATGTATCTGGCTGCTCAAATTCCGAAGAGGAGGGCCTCATATTCAGTATCGTTGTTTGAAGCTCGAAAGCCAACTTTACAGCTATACTAGTCTCCTCTCCCTAAGGGGATAGCATAACTATCCGAACCCCACTACCTGATTGACACGATGCTCCATCAACGAAGATCTTTCATTGTTCCTCGTGTTCGAGATGCATAGTTTCATCCAGGAAATCAGCTAGTACCTGGGCTTTGATAGCGATTCGGGGTTTGAAATGAATATCTTATTCGCTTAGTTTGGTAACACATTTAACCAGCCTTACTGAATCATCTGGATGTGATGCTATTTGACCCAAAGTACTATTAGTTAGCATCATTATAGAGTGAGAGAGAAAGTAAGGCCTCAATCATCGGGCTGTGATGACGAGAGACAAAGCCAATTTCTCTAGGTTAGTGACATTGATCTCGAATAGACTAGCTAGTGTGTATAACCTTCTTCCCTCACAAGAATTGAACTAGCAGCCTAAGGAGTGACTGCTAGATAAACAAAGAGCTCTTCGCTTGACAGTGGTTTGTTGAGGACAGGAAGTTCTTTTAAGTAATCTTTCAATTCGTGGAAGGCCTTTTCATTATACTCATTCCACTCAAAGTTTTTAACCTTCGGCAAAATTTTAAAGAATGGAGGCTTAATTCTGTAGATCGGATGATAAACAAGCAAGGGCTGCAATCATTCCCATCAATATTTGAACCTCTTGAATGTTTCCAGGAGAAACCATTGATGCTAAGGCTTGTATCTTTCGCGGGTTAGCCTCAATCCCTCTCCTAGTCACCATATATCCAAGAATTTTCCTGTATGGACCCAATAACACACTTGTTCTGGTTTAGTTTCAATAGATAATCTCGTAACATCTAGAAAGTTTCCTCGAGATCCTTGACAAAGTTTTTTTCTACTCGATACTTTATGAGGATGTCATCCACATATACTTCAATATTTATACCTATTTGTTCCCGAAAAACTTTATCCATAAGTATTTGGTAGGAAGCTCCAGAATTCATGAGACCAAACGGCATTATCACATAGCATAATGTCCCATCCGCTTTGAAGAAGCTAACTTTGCTCTGGTCCTCTTACATATGGGAATTTAGCGATATACCTGATATGCATCCAAGAAACAAAGAAACTCATGGCCTAAGTGGAGTCGACTATCTGGTCTATCTCGGAAATGGATAGTAATCTTTGAGTTAGGCCTTATTTAGGTCTCGAAAGTCAACACACATTCGTCACTTTCCTGCTTGTTTTGGGACCAGCACTACGTTAAATAGCCAGGTCGGAGAATGCATCTCTCGAACATGGTAAGCTTTTAGTAATTCTTCAAATTTACCCTTGATCACGGTATCCTTTTTATGCCCAAAGTGTCGCCTCTTTTGGAGAACTGGCCTGCACTAGGAAATATTCAGATGATTTTTCATCACGTATATGAGTATTGATGTCAAATCAGTAGGAGACCAAGCGAACACATCTTTATTCTTCCCCAAACATTCAATGAGTTGTTTCAGTTCCTCGAGCAAGGACCTTGGAGGGGAGAGAATCATCTCCTCACTTTCTTCACCAGTAGTTACCTAGAAGTCATCCTTGACAAGGTGCATGTGTTTGTGAGTTCTTCCCTCTTGGTAGCTCAGATTTCTAGTTTTACGTGATTTCCACTCGATCCTCATCTCTTCAACATAACACTTCCCGGTGACCTTCTTATCTCCAACAACTTCCTCTATATTACCTTCCACCGAGAATTTTATCTTTTGGTGTAGATATGAGTCTACGGCCATGAATTCTGCCATGGCTGGTCTTCCTAAGATCACATTGTATAAAAAAGGGGAGTCTACAATGGTGGATTCAACCACCCTTATCTTCCTCAATTCCCCGCTCTCGATGGAGAGAGGTAGGTGCAGCACTCCCATTGGCTGCAATGAGTGGCCCGTGAATCGAAACTTATACAGGTTTTATCAGATAATCCCAAAGATCCATCTGAACCATCACTTCTTTGAATAATATTTTGATCGAGCTTCCATAATCAACGAATAAATGAGACACTTCAGAATTAGATATCATGGCTCTAATGATAAAGGCATCATTGCACGCATTTACTCCCCCTAGGAATCCCTCGGGCCCAAAGGAGATGGTGGGCCCAGCATGTTCTGTTTTTTCATATTCATCCATACTCTCCCATCTTTGGCTTCCAGATTTCCTAGCTCGGTTGGAGTCTCCATCAGTGTGTCCTCCTGAGATCATATTTGGGTTGGGGGGGGGGTTTGATTTCTTGGACTCGTGTTGAGTCTGTAGGGTATTTTGCTCGGGACCTCCCCTCTTCTTGTCAGCTATTATCCCCTTTGTATACCGTTCAACCTCTTTCTCTCCCTCTTTTCAAGGTGCGGGATAAGGCCCCATCCACAAGTGCTTCTTTCACCTCGGGTTTATACTGCACAGTCCGCTAGTTCTTGATCGAGACCGTGACACGCATGGGTGGTGTGGCTATAATCACTGTGAAAGTTACAGAATTTTCTCTAATTTAGGGTTTCAATGCCCTTTTTCACTGCTCCTAGGCCTTTAAACCAGCAGTGAGCTTTTCCATCCATGGCTCTTTGGAGTACTTAATGGGGGCCTTTTGGTCGCCCAGCGAACAGTTTGCACTTCTTCGATGTTAACGTATTGTTCAGCTCAGGTTATGAGCTCATCGAACATCTTAGAGGCTTCTTCACCAATGATCTGAAGAAGTAACACCCCCTCTCAAGCCTTGGGTGAAAGCATCAATAAGTCAGGTGTGGCTGATGATGCTTTGAAGGTCGTCCTATTGAATCACCTTATATATTCTCACAAGTTTTCTTGTTCTTTTTGCTTGACTTTGAACAGATTCAAGGTCGTCATGGGCAGCTTCTTAATATTGGCGAAATTGATGGAGGAACATATTGCTGAAGTCCTAGAAGCGTCAGATCGCCCAAGTGGGAGGAGGTTGAACCATTGTTGCACCGATCACACTAGAGTGGTTAAGAAAACTCTCCATTTACTAGGGTTTTCGTAATGGTGTTACAGCGCCTGCATTCTCAAACCTAGAAAGGTGTTCCTCAGGATCTCCCGTGCCATCATTTTGCCCACGTTTGAGAACTTGAAGTGTGGGGGAAGTTCCACCAGCAGCACCTCCGATGAGAAAGGTATGCTTAGAGCTGGGGTGTGGGAGGATCAGCTCGTTCTTCTCTCAAACGCTGAACCTCCTCTTGGAGTCTCATCATCTCATCCAACTGCGCTTCTTGGTCCAAGGGAGCATTTCACATATCCCTCACGTGTTGCACCTCTTCCCATAACTTCCTCATCTCCTATAATTGAGGTTGTTAGGGAGGTGGACTGCCCTCTTGTCTCCTGGCTGTGAGACCTGAATTTGTATAAGAGATTATTTGTTGGAATGTATCGAATTTTAGAGATTACTGGTGGTTCAGATCTCTGTTTGGTTTGTATTTTCGGGTCTGAAATAGCATTTGGAACAATTCTGGGAGTTTTCGTATTTTTGAGATTTTGGGTAAAAGCTAGTTTTGTGGTGAAAGCTGGTCGAATTGGTGAAATCCAGTCGTAGCGTATTTTGGTAGCGCGAGATTCCTAGACGCCGTCGTTTTAGTGAAATCTGGGTGCGCTGTGTTAAGTGAGAGCTGGTAGCGTGTTGTATCCAGTCGTTGCTTTATTTTTGTTCGTTGAGGGCAAAACGACAGCGTTTCGATAAGTTGGCGCGACGTCGTTTGGATGTTGCGACTGGTTATCCAGCTGCGAGAGATTTGTTCGCTACTGTAGCTTGCAGCTGGTGGTGGTTACTGTAGCTTGCAGCTGGTATTGCGCGAGAGCTAGCGACTGGATGACGTAGGATATGCGACGCTGTTTTATTAAGTTGGAACGCAACGTTTTGATGCAACGTCTGGTATCAGCTTTTGAGTGTTAGATAATCCAGCTTTTGGATTTGAGAACCAGCCGATGGTTTTAGGCTGCTGGTGGCAAATTTGATGACTTATGCGGCGCGACGTCGTTTTGTTAAGTCGCTGCGACATCGTTTTGATTTGCGTTGTTTGAGAATTCAGCAGATGGTTTCTTTGCATCTGCTGGTTGTATTTGTTTGTAGTGTACCTGCTGGTTTAGTCGGTGGATGTTTCTAACCAGATTTTGCGAGATGTATTTAAGGAAGACTTGGTCTTCGATTTCGAGCACCAGATTCCATACTTAGCGAAATATTTTCCTCGATTGTGTTCTTCGCTTCGAACCCTAGGTTACTGTTCATCGTAGCTTTTCTCCGGCAATTCCCATCGTTTCCGGCCGTTGTTTGGTACGTTCGAGGTAGCGTTGGACTCCTCTTGCGAAGCTCTTCCATTCTATACCACTTTTGGAGGTTGTGGTTGGCTAGTTGAGGAACGCGAAGTTGCTGCCCGATTGTGCGTTTTGTAGTGCAGGTAGAACTTCGTTCCCTTGTGATGAGATCTTGTTCCTAGCCTTGGTTTAAGCTTCCAGTAAGTTGTTTTGGTAGTAATTGCGTTGGTTGAGCGTGGCTCCCAGCCGTGAGCTTCTGTAATTGGCCGTGAGTTTCTGTGCAGCTTTTGAGATCTGTGTGTTGTGTATTTAGTAGGTTGCTATCCAGATCTCTCGGGCCTGTTTGTGGTAATTGTTGCACAAAAGTATAAGGTACGGATCTGAGCTTGAAGTAGCTGGGAATTGGCGTGAGATTGAATGCTAGATGGCTGCATGTGCATTAACGTGGATGTTGCTGTGTGCATATGTGATTGCTGTTGATTTTAGCTGCTATTTGTATTGCTGTTGTTGATTCTTACCAGGATGCGAGGGCGAGCGGCAATACCGCACTCTCATCTCCCTGCTGGGATCGTTAGCCACCATGCGCCGAGTGGTTAACTACCACAGTTCATGGGCGATGCAACGGCATGTTGAGTTGTTTGATGCATTTGGTATTCGGGTGTGGTGTCATGGTGAGTGGCTCATTACCACACTGTGAACACACCCCGTGGCCACTGTTGTTGCAGATTCTTGGAGCTGTGCTTGAGTCCCTTAGCTCCCTTGTTGGTCGAGCCTTCTGTTGTTATCAGGTGTCTCATGCATAGCATCTGCATTTTATCTTATGCATTCTTTTATCTATATCTGTTGCTCTCCGTACTGGGGTTTGACCCCATGTCCCTCTGGGGCTTGGTTTGCTTCTTTGTTTGTGTTGTTTTCAGGGAACCCAGGTTTTACCGCTGGTCGTGGTTTTAACCCAGCTGGTGGTGCCCCAGGAGGTGGTTAGCGTGTCCCAGTTGCGTATAGCATATTTATATATATGTATCAGTTAGCCAGGGGGATGCCCTGCGTTTCGTTATTGTATCCAGTAGTTGGAGTCTGATACATGTTATGGTTGTTGTATGCTATATTGTTGGTTGTTTTTGTAAGCTGAGATATATTTTGAGTATCGCTCTATTTTAAATTACATTGTTTTAAACCGTCAGGCCAAAAGCGAAAATTTTACCCGCTTTTTGATAGCTTCCGCATGTGTTTGTATGTTTTTACTCTGATGTGAGCACGAGGCCTGACACTAGCCAACACTTATTCGATGGTGGTTGCTACTAATTGAGCGATTTGTGCAGCTGTGAGTCATTGATCTTCGAGCTCTAGACATGAACCCCCTTGATCATGGTTGTCTTGATCCTCCATATCTTGAACTCTGTTCCTTCTTGGTGGCATTTGGCTTTACTACTTCAGATTCTCAAAGACGGTGCCAATTCATATATCACAAATTTATCTCGTGATCGAGCTTGAGATCGTCTTCCACCTGTGCGTCGGGAAGTCAAGATCGGGTATGATATATGCCTGAAGGAGGGGATGTCACCTCGAGTAGGATCCTGAAATCACAAACAAGCGTTAGAGAGCATCAGAGATGTTTCCTATGAAACTCCTCCGATGCTTAGATCATGTCTCGTTATTAGTGGAAGAATAAGATTATAATACTGAATATTCAAAGATGTCCCCGTAGTGAAGCGTACATGGTATTTATAGGGGGTGTGGGGGGGCTATATCTCGTAAGTGTTTTTCACGCTATCCTCAGTCAGTTATTGATTTGTACGTGATTCACGACCAATCTCGATATCCATGGTCCTGATCATTGCTCACGTTGACCAGTCACAACAGATCAGCTCTCTCAGCAAGGGTACCAAGGCGACACCTCTAAGATCAAGAAATCTACTGAGGTCAGGGCCTAACATGTAGTTCGAGGGGGTATCAGTATTCAACACTATTTCAGATTATTTTAACCAAAGTAACTATATCTAGAGGTGGCAATAAATTTGAGAAATCATATTGTATCATATCAGTGTCCATGGAGTAAGGTAAAACACTTCGGTAACCTAATGTGAATAATTTGTAACTTTACCACAGCTTGGAAAAGAACAGAAAATGCTACAATCAATTTCCTTTTACATTTATGGTTCTGATCTTTTCCATATCGTTACCCCATATTGTCATCAACAAAAAAAGTTAAAAAAATAGAGTGCAGTAAAAAAATATGGTGTCCGGACATGGTTGTCAAATGGCTTACTCGCATTCGATCACTTTAAGCATGCGAAAACTGTTTCTCGAAAGTCATTTCGTGTCTTTTGTTTGAAAAGAGTAATCTGTACGCTCTTATTGTCCTCGTTTCGTATACCTCCAAATACTATTAGTCCAAAAAAACATCCACAGTTTTAATAAATACTTGAAACGTTTTTGAAATTACTAAAATTTATTTTCATCTTTATAATTATCAGGTCATTTCCTTCTAGTTTTAATAAATTTCCTTGGCATTTGTATTTGTACAACTTCGCTGCAGCGTGAATGAGGTCTTGATCCAATAGTTATAGGCTGAGACTAGAAAATCATCTATTTATACTTTATCAATATTTACCATATCTTTTTTTAAGTAAAAATACTAAAAGTCCCTAAAAATCCACGTTTATGTGCTTGTTTTGCCTCCTATAAAACAATATAAGCGTAGTCAACGTAAATTGCATACCAAGTGATCCACAAACTAGAGAGTGAAGTGATGGCAAATAACGTACCTTCAAGAGGAAATCCTGGAACAGATCCTTCGGCGAAATCCCTGTTGAAACTCAAATGCGTCTGCTTTTGTTGATTTCAAGTTATGTAAAACTCATGTTTTGTTTTACGGGATTTCCGATGGGATATATTGACTTCATAAATTTTGGGAAGAAATTTGAGTTTTTCTACTGCTGGTTGGGATGAGATGTTGTATATGCTTCATATGTTTTTTGCATAAGTTGACATCTCAAATTTATAGGATTCTATGGTGAGTCAGGTTCGTTTTTCCTGTCAAGTAAAACAGATTATTTGTCTAACAGAAACAGAAAGGTAAAACGAAATAACTACATTGACAATGCTAAGCATAACTTCTGGATATCTAACTTGCAAACTGTTGTCAAATTAAATGTTTCTAGACAATATTGTATCAACTACAAAAGCCAAACTACAGAGTCTACAAAATCTGGCAGGACATGGTTTTATTTAAGTGTACATTGATTTAAAGCCTTCAGTCAGGCCAACCACTTTAGCCGACACCTTGGACTGCAATTTCGCCACCGCTTGACGTATATCCTACGGAAACAAAGAGATCATCATAATATGAACATAAAGAATCTTACATATCTGTTTAGTTGCGGTTAAAAAAATGTAAAGGTTTATCATAGGCAATGTCAGATCAGCCTGCAACTTTTGTCTTTTATTGTGACATTAAAACCAAGGATCAAAGGTAGGATCAAAAGTTCAAATTCTTGGTGTACAAAAACCTCACATATTCCATTAAGCAGATCTTGGATGATATTGCAGCGTACGTTATCCACTTAATTTCATGTATATATCTTGAACATTTATTTCGCATATATATTTCATAATATCAGTTTTGTGCTTGAAAGGTGTGTTAATATTAAAGCTGTCAGTAAGTTTTTCTTTTTTCCTTATTGTGGCAATCTTCCTTCTATCTAGTTGTCGATGAAATTATGGGACTCTCAACCTGGGCTGCAGAACTAGCTACCCACACCCAAAGAAGTAAATTTCTATTTGCGTGATTACCTCAATATGATAACGAGATGAGAAATGAGTCAACACCAAGGCTTTGTTCCGAATCCATTGCGCATGTTCCATGATCTGTACTTCCAAGGGTCAGAACTTGACATGAATAAATATGTGCCTTTGTAAAGGTTGCATGCATTTACAACTGAAGTTTCAGGAGAGAATAAGCATCTCATGTCATAGACTGAATGAAACAAGAACAAAAAAGATCTTTTGGAAAATATGAGAAAATTCCAAGTACCTCGTACAAATGGGTATGTCCATGTTCTCGCGCATGTTCAACACTCACATTCTCATCCAAAAACGTTGCCTGCCCACAGAGAAACAATTACCAGTGAACAACTTAGGGGCTCAAATTTTCCGTAAAACTCGATAAGCTTGTTAGCACAGTGTTGTTGACAAGATCATACATAGATGACTACAACAAATGTAATATTTTGGTCTTGGTGACGTTTGCCGAGATTATTCAAAACCTCAACATAGGCAAGCAATAGGATGAAATGAAGACGTAAAAAAATTGATGAAAGAGCAAAAGCTAATGGACAAGTTCATGCATTTGTACAGGTGCTGAGATGAAGACCACGTACTTCGGTTATGAGAATTTTGGCACGCAAGGCATCTGCACTACGTGGATCAAGGAAAAAGTCTGACGTCGTATCTCCTGTGAAGGCAACCTCGGGACATAAGATGGTGTCTGTAATCTGACAAAGGAACATGTTTATGATACAACATCAAAATCCCAACCAGAGACAACAGCAATCTGAGCTAGTAAATTAGAGGCTGTAGTTCGCGACCTCAACTCCCGACTTCTTTAGTTTCTCAATTTGTTTTCCCTTTAAATGCATGTACTGCTTTCTCAGCTTCTTCCTGACTGAGTAGATGACATATCCCTACAAACCATAAAACAAAAGGATACAAGGATATTAGAAAATAAATTCTCCCCTATTGTCAATGAAGAAGGGTTTCCTTTTAAAATAAAAAGGTTTTTGTTTTGGTGGATGCACCTGGCTGGCAATAACATGCTGGGTTTTGAACGGTCTCACAACAAGATCACTCCGCATTTCATATGTTTCACCTGATTAACATTTCCAAAGAGTGTTAAACAAGAGCTGTATAAATTGCAACGAAAATCAAGGTAGAGAACCAAATTACCTACATCCAAAGCCACCAAATCCAGGTTCAGTTCCACCTGGCCCATGGTCCTATGAATCTCAAAGAGCTGTTCAACATCCTCCTTTATGCAAGGAGGCACGAATATGGTTGGAGGTTTTAAACTGTAAAGACCACGAGTCGCCACGTACATTGGGAGTCCACCCTGAATCAGTACATAAAAAACATGACTGTGATTTCTCTCTTTTATGTATAACCATATAAAGTAGTGCAAAATCATGAGAAGTTAGAACGTGGTGCAATGTAGAACTTCCCCACGAGATTATCCATCCCATACAACCATCTAGGATTTCCCACTTTCCAGATTACATGAAATTCTGTCGGTCTGGCACATATTTCACACCAGATGGCATGTTAAGCTGAAGTGCTCGACAGTGACAAATATCAATTGTATATCCTCCTCTTAAACTTCGCAGCTATGCTATATTAGTATATCAATATTTACCCCTTTGCATGACCAAATTTCAAAAGCACATCCTTAAAATCCAAATCGGGAATGTGGTAGAAACTTTCTGTAGTCATCACTTGCCTATTTCAAAATATTTCAAGAACAGTCAACAGTTCAGCAGCGAAAAACAGCTGCCTGTTCCAGTTCCATTACAACATCAATGAACAGTGGCAGAGTATATTATGTAACTGTACTGAGCAATGGTGCATCATAAACACCGATAAATTCTACAACTTCGCAAAAGTGTAACCAAAAAAAAAGAAGAAAAGGAGAGATAAAGCAAAGCATACAATGTGATCAAGATGAGCGTGGGTGATAAAGAGAAAGTTCTGGTGTACGGCCCTCAAAGGGCACCTCCCAATATCGAAAGCCGACTTCAATTCAGGCACAATAACGCATGTTTCCTGCCCACCAATGGATAGCCCTTCGATCGAATAGCCTTGTAAATCCAACCCTTGTCTGTTTACCTCAGCCCTCGACTTCCTGTACTCCTGTTCCTCAATGACACGCCCGATTGCTGACAAAAAGCCTGACTCACTTCCTCCTTCATTTACCACTGCACTTGCACTAGGAATTTGAATGGGATTATTGCTCTTATGGAAACTTGCCGGTTGGCGAAAAATTGGATGCAGATTCAGCCATTTTGGTGTGGAGATGTTGGGTGATGATATGAGTTGCATTGTTTCGGATGGGGGTGCTCAGAGTGGAAAAACCAGTCAGCTTTTAAATATAGCTGACCAAACCATCCAAATAATAAAGTGAAACAATATTAAGTAAAACTTTGGGTGTAAATTAATGGATAATTCAAATTCAAATCGGAGAAGGGTAAATTATTTAAAATATGTGCTACTCAATATATCAGATAAAATTTATTTTAACTCTATGATATAATTATATTTTTGTTATAACTATTGTTTTCTCATAGCTTAGTGTATGAGTGTAAGGTTGTAAACAACATATAATTCGATCAGAGAATGTGTTCTTATTAGTTTGTTGTATTCAACCCGCAACTTCTGCATCAAAGGCAAGCTTGTGGAACTTGGTTGAAACATTTCAATGTGTTCCCTTAAATTCCTATGCATTTTCATAATAACATTGATATCAACGTTGTTCATTTCTTGTTAGGAAATCTGCAATAATAGTTTAATAAGATCTAGTAACAATATCAAATATATACTTTTGACATTTAGTAATCTAGCTATCTCTGGTTTGGAATCAATTTGATTTTTTAAGAAAGGTTTAACTTGAATATTATCATTTTTCAAAAACTTTTATTACCAAATAAAATTTATTTTCATTGATACGACATTGTATTGCTTCTGCATCGGAGAATAAATATAATATGATATCAACATGGTTGTTCCGCTTGCCACCAATGGTCACTCGAATCAGTATATATCATCATATCATCCTTATATTGGCGAATAACCATTTTTGGAAGATTTCTGCAAATCTATTTCAACTGGCCAAAACTTTTATTGTGTGTTCTTCTATCCATACAAATCTCGTATCTTTATTTAATAATGGACGGAACACATTTCTATATTTTGTTACATTATTAATAAACATCCTAGCAAGATTAACAACACCTCACAGACTTTAAAATATTTTATTATCTGTCTGAAACATTCTACACTTTTCAACAATGTGGTTTGGCAGAACTATTCCGATACTTCTAAAATATAATGGTCTTGTAGGATTAAAAGAGCTGTAAAAATTTACTTTCTACTTTTATCGATATTTCATGAAATCAAGATTTGCAATCATTTAGAGAAACACTTATCGTTGCGAACGCAACTGATTAAATGGTCTCCACTGGATATAAAATACCCATCAAATTCTAAAATCTTATTATTTTATTGATAATTAATAACTAACCTGGATTTGTTTCTTTTAATCTCACCATGGTTTAATAAAAGAAAACTTGGATTACTGTATGGTGATACTCCTACTTTGATTAGATCATTGTTCCAATATTCCTTGACAACCATTTTCATATCCTTATGATCAACTATTTTGGGATATGCTTGCATCTTATAAATTCTATTTGCCCTTTTTAACTTTAAGATTTGCTGAGTTGATTCATGTCCCACCATGCCAAGGGATTTTCATTGTAGCTCTTCTAAGCCTTCTTGTTAGGACCGGTTCAGATCGCGTGCTACGGTGAAAATAGATCGGGGAGAGATACGAGCAATCTGAAATACGAACAAAACGAGCTGCAAAAGCTCTGGTTCTTGAAAGCTTTGAGCTTCAAGAAGTATATCAGATATGGTATAAAAACCAAGGCGGAAAACATCTGATATATTCTATTGATAATTGAAACTAAGTTTACAACAAAGTTTATTAAAACCAGTTTTTAAAAATATGAATGAAGAAAATTATTAAAGACATTACGATGAACTTGTTATGAAAGTTCGGAGCTCAATCTCCTACGTCTCCCCTTTTTCCAAACCGGAATGTTTCACTAAAAGACTTTGATCATACAATAATTTGTACTGACCCACCTCAACTGGGACTTATCCACTGTCCAAAGCTGAGACTCCTAGACTCTTCTCTGTCCACCAGCTCGCAATATGTGTTAAATCCATCTCTAAGACCATGTTTAACGTCTCTGTTCAAAGACTACAAACACTAAGTTTTACGCCTTCATGTCAAGACAGATTTGTGTTGATTTGGGATATGATTCACTCATCAATTTTATTCAGCTCTCAGCTCTCATATTTGTGTGTGAATCTGCGTGTGAGAAATATTACAGTGAATAAACTCTCGAATGTTTTCTCATACACTGGGAAGTGCTTCTTCAAAGCTAATAGGCTCAATAGTCGACTTTTACGATTAAGCTCCTCTGATCTAATAGTCGACTGTTTCGCCTCTATTTGGAAAAACTTTTTGTAAAGTTTTCTGACTTTGTGTCCTTGTTGTTTTATCCTTTTATCGTACATAGGTAGATGAGACCATTTAATGTTCTTTTTACTTGTTCTGAAGTTGATGCTGATATGTCGAAGCAAATCAGTTATCCGATCTTTGCATAAGCTCGTGTTCAAGCTGCTTTGCTCGTCTAAACTGACTTGCTCTGAGCTGGAGGTCTCTGAGCTGATTTGCTCTGAGCTTCTGAGCTGATCTGCTCTGAGCTTCTGAGCTGATCTGCTCTGATTTGTTCTAATATGAGACTTGCTCTGATCTTCTCTTTAACTCAATCTTGTTTCTTCTTCTTCTCAGCTGATCACCTCTCAGTTGATTGCGTTTCAGCTGATCGTCTCTCAGCTGATCTACTACGGAGCTCCATCTAAGTTGTTATTGCTCTACGCTACTTCGTTCATCTCTATTATGCTCTAAGATGTTTCGTTCTTTTTGTTTTGCTCTGAGGTGTTTCTATGCTTCTTCTCTAAGCTGCTCTTGTTCTTATCTGCTCTAATATGCTCTAAACTGATCAAATCTGTGCTGATTCTACCTCTGATCTGAATTATATGTTCTCCTCTGAGCTGATCTAGTCGATGTCTTAGTTCATTCATGTCAGGCCCGGTGCTCTAAAACTCAGAGTTAAGCACGCAATTAAATCAAAACACGGAAGCTTAAAAAGTGGATAAAATTTTTCTTCTGGCCTGATGGAAAATATGTCTTTAAAATAACGCAAGTACTCAAAATATCGACTTGTAACAAAGTCGAATTACAGCCCAGTACAAAACTCTTAAGCAATACATGTATATAATCCCAACAACAAAACAACGAGTCTTCAAAACACAACTATACAGGGCATCCCCTGGTAAATGACTCAATAGACTATATACATAATTGGGAACTCAACGACACCTATGGGGCTCACTAGCTGACGCACCACCGGGGCCAGCTGCAAAACCTGAAAAACACATACACAACAGAAACAGCCCCAAAGGGAAGGGGTGAAAACCCCAATACGAAGAGCAACGTAATACAGCAAACAGATACAGCATGCAATGTATCATGTCGTGCAATGCATGAACGGTACAATGCATCAGCAGTATCAACCGGAAGCCAAAATAACGGTAAACAGCAACTGTGGCAACATCACGGGATTATCGGGTGCTACCCAACCACGTCCAATGGAAAATAGAGTGGCTCATCTTCGACACACGAACGGGCGCTACCCGACTGGTCGCACGGAATTTCAAGTGTAAAACAACCACCCGCCAACCTCTATCCAAGCCACTGCAACTGAGGATTACGAGAGCGACTCGCCGCGTCCTCAGCGCACTCAATCGTGATTATGCAAACCAGCACCACGTCACGAGAGAAGAGCTCAAGCAGAGCAATAGATTACGGCTATCAAAGGATCCATGGGCCCAATATGCTATGCATATGCATTACAATGCTCAACGTAATATGTATGCTTGCAATGTCCACAAAAACTCATGCATCAGCATACTATAAGTATAAGGCAAGCAGCACGACAATAAGAACAGCATGTAGTACGCAAGGCAGCTTAGGGAATCAGCATGCAGAACACAACCACCTTAGGCTATAGCAGGTAATACGCAAAACAGATCAGGCAACAGCATGCAGTATACAAACAGCTCGGGCCTCAACATAGAACACATGGCATAGCTGTACAACACGCATAAATATATTCCCATTCCTATCTCAAAGCTGTAATACAAGCTCAGATTCGTACCTGCTCAAATCTTACCAATTACCTCACAAAGCTCACGGCAGAACAGAGCACACACACCATTCCTGCCCAGAACAGGTCGCGCTAGCTCCTCCACTGCCACGCCAGGATCCAAGAGGGTGCTAACAAATCGGAGAGACCAACCACAGCTCTACAAGCACTCGGAAAACTAAAACAACCAACACATACAGAAGACTAGTTCATCACTCAACAAGAACCAGCTCGGAGCAGAACCTGAAATAGACCCGCGAGCTAACAAACCCCACCCTAGGTTACAACATCCAGCTCGAGTCTACTCTAAAGCTAACGAAACCAGTCTTAAAGCAATGCCAAGAACAAGGAACAACACATACAGTTTCAGGCCTCGTGCTCATATCAGAGTAAACCACGCAAACACAAGCGGAAGCAACTAAAAAGTGGTTAAAATTTTTTCTTTTAGCCTGACAGAAAGATAACATAATTTAAAATACGGAAACTCAAAATAATCCCAGTTTTATAAATTCACAACAGACAAACAGTCAAGTACAATAATTGCCCAATGGCTGAATACAACACAAGTATTGATAGACTGCCAACTATATAGATCTAAGCATCACCCGGGACATCCCACCCGTGGTGATACCAGTGCATATAGATAATATACATAACTAAGACACTCTATCTACCTCCTGGGGTACCTCCAGATGGGTCAAAGCCACGGCCAGCGGAATAACCTGGGAAACCTGAACCACAAATAGGCAAACAACACAACAGTGCCGGAGGGACCTCGGGGTCAAACCCCCGTACGGAGAGCAACTATAAAACAGCAATGAATAGCAAAAGATAAGATGCAGATGCTATGCATGAAGAACGGTACAACAGTCGAAGGCTACAACTGAACAAGGAGCCAAGGAATTCAAGCACAGCACCACAGCTGATAACAAATTCTGCGAAGAAAGGTTAGTGGCCACTGGTGTGTGTACAAGCATACGGGAATTACCAGCTCATCTTTACACCACACCCGAAATACCAGATGCATCAACAACTCAACCTGTTGTTGCCCAAACCATGAACTGTGATAGTTAACCACTCGACGCATGGTGGATAATAAATACCAGCAGGGAGATGAGAGTGCGGTATTGCCGCTCGCCCTCAAAATCTGGTAAGAACAGAACAACGATAACAACAGGACATGGATGCAACAGCTGAATGGAAATGATAATGCGTATGCAATGCAACAGTTAAACCAGCACCTAAACAACAATGCAATGCATACACAGCAAACACATAATATCCATGCCAATTTCAGCCGTAATACAAGCTCAACATCCGTACCTCACCAGCTCCTGAGCTACAATTACCACATACAACTGCTACAACGAAGTCCAAGCAACACAGATCTGTCACCTGCTAAACCAACACAAGCTACTGCTCAAAAGCCGAAAAACAAAACAACAGCAGTTGGGAGCTACAACTCTACCAGCGCTTATCTACCTTCCTAACTTAACGAAAAGCTCTAGCAAAGCTTAAAGGTAGATTCTCACTTACCCCAACGAACTACTGGCACGGCAGGGACGCTTATGCTAACAAACTACACAAGGGAGATGTCTTAGCGATCTTGCGATCCTCTTCCAGCTCCTCCAAAGTCTTCTAAATAGGTATAGAACGAAACGCCTTAGCGAGAGGAGTCCAACGCTACCACTCTCACTCTCGTCGGAGTTGTCTACCACCGGAAATTAGGACGGATAAGGTTACGATGAACAGTAACTAGGGTTCGAGACAAAGATTTGGAATCGGGGAAATATTTGCTAAGTATCGGGGAACCAATAATAGAGAACAGCAGCCAAGTCCTCTATTAAATATACTTCTCAACAGCTGACAGAAGTTGGAACAGATTCCACCAAAAATAGTCGCCATCGTTGTTATATCAACCAGCAGTTCAAATCTCGCATCAGCTTTTGCCTATCGCTAAACAGCGAACAAGTAAACAAAACGACGTCGCCCGCTAGTCACTGCTGACAGCTAACCAACAGCTGATCTTCAAACAACATTAAGGCTAAACGGCGTCGCACCAACTTAACCAAACGACATCGCAGAGGGACACGTCACCTTGCTACCAACAGCTGATTCACAAACCAGCAGCCGCAACGCATCAGATCTCTCAACAGCTGATGTCTATTACAACCAACAGCTGGTACAAAGCGCTCCACTCAAAACGCTGTCGTTCCAACTTATCAAAACGACGTGGTTTCGCTACCCGCTACAAAACACGCTAACGAAACCAACAGCTGGTTCCTGTTCACAAAACGTCATTGCTTCAGTCCCTTAGCGCTCTCTGCTGATCATCGCAACTAACATACCAACAGCTGATCACTCGCAACAGCTGGTCTCTCACAACAGCTGGATACGCGTTAACACACCAACGACTGAAACCCACGTCAGCATTGTTGCTGCTTCCTACCAAAACGCAACGACTGAAATATCAACAGGTGACGCGATCACTCAACAGCTGATTCCTACTACTACTGCTAATTCTAACACTTAGGCAAATTCGATGTCTACTCCAAGCACATCGACCAACAGCTGATCCAAACTCGACCAACACCTGATTGCGAAAACACACGTCTCACATCTGTGTCGGGTACCAGCCCGGAAGACACAACGCAGCTGGGAGAATCAACGAACAGTGCACGCTCTACTACTTTGTGTTTCCTCCTCCGGACATCTCCAACCACAATACCGATAGGGAAATTACGGGTTTGGAAAGGGGTTTCCAATGGTACCACCCTTGACCAAAGATTGTCGGCCGAACTCCGGCAATCGGGAAATAAGGGTACGAATGAACACTAACTACAAAGGGTTTTGGGAGAGGTAGCTTCTCGAACACTCAGGAGAATAAGATATTTGTGGTGTAAAAATGACTAACAGAACCCAGTTGTCAGGATATATATGATGATGTGGGGGATCTGATCTACAGTTCCCACAGAACAGCTCGGAGCTTCTCTACTGCTCCAGCTTAGGGATACACGCACACCAGATCACGCGTCTTCTCAGCTCACGCATTCAAATCAGATCGCATACATAACAGCTTGCGCATACCCAGCTTCGCACAAAGCTAAAGACCAGATCTCGCTTCCAGCACAGGAACCACAGACCCCATCTACCCAAACTACGAACCAAACAGATCACGCACGACCTATGTCAGTTCTCACAGCTCAGCTCAGACCTCAAAGCTGACAACAGCTTGGGCATAGCTCAGGGCGCTTCCACTAACAGCTTGCACACGCCAACAGCTCACGCCCGCGACAGCTCACAGCTCACAACTACTACAATAGTAACAGATCACAGTCCAGATCAGTTTACGCACCTGGTCAGCTCATGCGAGACCAATAGTGTGACACCCAAACCCAACGGGGCCACGAGAAATGGGGTAAACAAAATTTTCGAATAAAAGAAGGGCTAAAAGATAATTTGTTATAAGCTGCATCTCTTATAACTCCAAGAAAAACGAAACTCAAGACCAATTCGAAATTCAGCAGATACTCAAATACGCGCGCTACTGTGACACCCAAACCCAACGGGGCCACGAGAAATGGGGTAAACAAAATTTTCGAATAAAAGAAGGGCTAAAAGATAATTTGTTATAAGCTGCATCTCTTATAACTCCAAGAAAAACGAAACTCAAGACCAATTCGAAATTCAGCAGATACTCAAATACGCGCGCTACTGCTAAAAACTTTTGCGGAAACAGGGTATTTCATATAACTTTGCAATTGCGGTTTACAACAGCTGTTATTTGAGATAAATATACAACCATTGCTACTGATTTAATACAGCACAACCTAACCAAAACAATATGACTATGACACGGAAAAACGTAGGCCTTGGATAAACACAACGCCACCCATCTGCTGATTCAAGTTCCACCTGCTGTTCCTCCTTCAGCTGTCGTACCTGCACCATTTTAAAAGCTAGTGAGCCTAAAGGCTCAGCAAGTAAAATCTGAGTAGTAACAATTTCAATAAAACGCAGGCAGACATCTATACAATACATATGTTAAGGAACTTCAATATACAATATCGTTTTCATAAACATTTCAATGGCAGAAACAGGGGAAGATGGCCCAGTTTCTCATTTCTTTCAATTCCATTTTCAGTTGATCATGGCATATAAATTCTATTTGGTCCGTGTTGCACTTTGATCAAAATGACTCCCGATATCAGTTTAGCATATAGCTCATATGAAAGGGCAATTGACATCTTGACAACTGCTCACCCTTCTCCTTGGTGACCTTAACTATCTATGCCATAATCTAAAACATCTTTTCGTTCCTTAACAATCTTTCTTTAAATATTTCTGTAAAACATCGGGTTCCATCATTTAAAAACATTTGCTTCCCATTTTAAAACTTTACTGAGTATTGAATTCGACTTTGGAAATATATCGTTAAACTGGAACTGGTTGAGAGAAAACCAGTTGTAAGGAATAGTACCAGTCGCAAGACTAATACCTGCTGAAATGAATAGTACCAGTCGCAAGACTAATACCTGCTGAAATGAATAGTACCAGTCGCAAGACTAATACCTGCTGAAATGAATAGTATCAGTCGCAACAAGTAGAAACCAGTCGCAACGTATAGGAACCAGTCGCAACATAAGAATCCAGTCGCAAAGTCTTTTAAATATAAAGTGAAACGATGTCGTTGAGGTGATCAGCAGATGAAATAACAAGACTACCTGCTGATCTTACTATGACTTAAAGAAACGACGTCGTTAGCGCATAGCTCAGTCGCTACATCCAGTCGCTACAACCAGTCGCAAGGAAAAGTGCTAACACGATTATATAGTTGAATAGTACCAGTCGCAAGACTAGTACCAGCTGAAATGAACAGTACTTAAAACGAATATAGCAACTGCTGAATTCTAACAAAGGAAATACAGCTGCTGAATTTAAAATCACAATGCAGCTGCTGATTCCTAATCAAAGGAAAACAACTGCTGATATTAATAAAGAAAGACGCATCTGCTGATGAACAGTGCATCTGCTGAAATTTACGAAGAACTCTTGTAATATCAAAACAACGATCGCGCTACCAGCCGTTGCCTATTAAACCAGACTTTATACTGATCTAACTAGCACTGCTGATTACACAAATCATCAAATCCTGATATTACCACAGAGAGGAAAACATTCAT
>KV017215.1:62561-76188 GCA_001598015.1 Dorcoceras hygrometricum
GTGTCCTTCAATTGGAGGGCGGTCTACTGGTCAGTCGCAGCAGGGTTCCGCTAGTGGTTCTTCTCAGCGTTACTTTAGAAACAAGTATTTATATGAAAGGGATTAGTGGCAAGCTACTTGAAAAGTCAAGCATGACACACTTCCAAAATTTAGTAAAATTCCCTTCCTATCATTTTTAATTTGTAAAACACCAAACCTTTTTCAAAAGAAATCATTTTACCTCCTTAAAACATTTTACAATAAATTTCAAACCAACTTGTGCATTGCTCTTTGGAGTTACCTGCTGATACCAGCCGCAGCGCATCACTACCTGCTGAAATCAACAATTCGGCAGATTCATAATATTTAAAATTGCCAATTGGCCCATATGATTAATAGAATGCATAAATGTGGTCCTATGGATTTTGGGGCGTTACAAATAGCTTACGCTGAACCTGTTCTACGTCATTAGCTTGCACCAAGGCAGATTAGATCGCATCCTACTTACCAGCTTAGGATGCTCCAATAGCTTACAACACCCCAAAGATGTTCGATAAGCCCTCAGATCACTGTGCGTAGTCCAGGAACAGTTTGCGATTCAAGAATAGCTCACGCCTGTTGTTCACTGCTACACAGTTCTCCTAAGCTGCTAACAGCTCACGGACTCAGCATAGTCCTTGCTGAACAACTTACGTCTAATTTGGTCCATAATCAACAGCTTACGCTTCCACACGTCAAACCAGCTCATGTAACATACCAGCTTACCTCTAATCTGGCCCTCTAATCTATTCCAACACCCAAGAGCAGCACGACCACTCTAACAGCTCTCGCCCGTGCTAAGTCAAACCGAAACCAAAACAGCTTAGTGCAAAACCTGATAGCTCTCTAAGTTGAACAACCTAGGCTGATTAACCCGTAAATTAAACCCGATTAATCTACTAATTAGCTTGGTTAATCACAGACCTCACAATTCAGCTCTCAGCGGAACTTCTCTAAACTGTAATCTGAATTGCTCTACTCTAAACTGATATGTACCTCTAATATATCTGAGTTGCTCGTGTAAGCTAACCTGTTTCTCTCTAATCTGTTCTTAGATGTAATGCTCTTGCTCTATGACTGAATCGATCTGAATTGATCTTATACGAAGCTCCACCTGATCTGATTCTTCCCAGCTGAGCTCAGTTCTTCGCTTATAATGAGCAGTTCTTCAGCTTTCATCTTGGTTGTGATCTGATATGCTTCCAGCTTAGCCTGTGCACTCACGTAAGCTGTTAGATAAAAAAATAATAAGTTTTGTGTTCATAAAAATATCTGATCTGTTGCACAGATCCGACACTTCTCTTGACATCTATAAACAAAACTTTGGATTTCATTTCTATATCCCTTTGATATAAGGATGTACTACTCTTAGATGTATTGCTCTTGCTTTATGAACTGAATCGCTCCAAAATGATCTTATACGAAGCTCCACTTGATATGATTCTTCTAAGCTGAGCTCAGTTCTTTGCTTATAATGAGCAGTTCTTCAGCTTTCATCTTGGTTGTGATCTGATCTGCTTCCAGCGTAGCCTGCTCACTAACGTAAGCTGTTAGAGAGAAAATAACAAGTTTTGTATTCATAAGATCTGATCTGTTACACAGATCCAACACTTCTCTTAACATCTAGAATCGAAACTTTGGATTTCATTTCTATATCTTTTAGATATAAGGGTCTGAAGGAAATCAATTTTTTTCTGGTTGAAACTCAGTTCTTAAATTCATTTGGAAAGAGTCCTATTTTTTTGTACATATTCATGATCCTACATAGGAAGCAAAGTAATATGGTTCATATTGTTTATATAGAATCCCTACTGGAATATATATTGAAAATGGACATGTGATCATTGTATTTTTTTCCAAACCTGATCTTTCACCATAAATGTCACTCCATTTTCAATTTGTTTTCATGGCTTATGTTCCTCAAGAAACTCTAGTCCGTGAACCAGTATATCTAGTTATTTTCCTGGTATTCTTTAATATGAGCCTCGATATATTTCCGATATTTATTAATCTTTGGTAGGTTCCTATATAGTATTCAAAGAGAATTGATTTATTTGGCTTGCTAATCAATAGTACTTCAATATCTTTCCTACCCTCAGGGTATCTAAGTCTTCCTAATGTTAAAAAACTTCTTAATGTTGTTTGAATTTCTTGGATAAGGGGTTTCTCCCATCTATAACTTGTAATTCTATCCCTCTAAAAGGATAACCTTCTAGGTTCCAGTCTATGACTTTGACTCCTTTGTGGTTTTTCTTGAAATTGAATATTTGTTCTCTGTATTAGTGGAAACTCAATTCTTTCTGGGTAAATAGATTGAGTCCCTATCCAAAATATTTATGGTATTTCAATAAATCATTTCTAATAAATTATTCTGAATGATGTGTATTAAAAGAGCATATGAAAATTGATAATAAATAGAATAAGGCCTACAACCTTCTTTTATCAATCTTTTCTTTGAAGTTTTGATGACGTCAAAGTTCGATTGAAATCTCTGTCAGGTCTCGTGCTCACATCAAAGATAAACCACGCAAAAACAAACGGAAGCAACTAAAAAGTGGTTAAAATTTTTGTTTTTGGCCTGACAGAAAGATAACATAATTTAAAATTGTGCAATACTCAAAATAATCCCAGTTTAATAAATCTACAACATCACAAACAGTCAAGTACAACAAATTGCCCAACGGCTGAATACAACACAAGTACTAAAAGACTGCCATCTATATATATTTAAGCATCACCTGGGACATCCCACCCGAGGTGATACCAGTGCATATAAATAATATACATAACTGGGACACTCTATCCACCTCCTGGGGCCCCTCCAGCTGAGTTAAAATCACGACCAGCTGTAAAACCTGGAATACCTGAAAACAAACAGGTAACAAACAAACCAAGCCCCAGAGGGACATGGGGTCAAACCCCAGTACGGAGAGCAACTGAAACAGCTAAAGAACAGCATAAGATAAAATGCAGATGCTATGCATGAGACACTGAATAACAGCTGGAGGCTTCAACCGAAGAAGGGAGCCAAGGAACTCAAGCACAGCTCAACAGAATCTGCAACGAAAGGTGGCCACTGGTGTGTGTACAAGCATACGGGAATTACCCGCTCGTCTTTACACCACACCCGAATACCAGATGCATCAAACAGCTCAACCTGCCGTTGCCCAACCAATGAACTGTGGTAGTTAACCACTCGGCGCATGAGGGCTAACAGATCCCAGCAGGAAGATGAGAGTGCGGTATTGTCGCTCGCCCTTGCATCCTGGTAAGAACAGAACAACAACAATACAACAAGATACAAGGCAGCAGGGATATGAAATGAACGTGAATTAATGCATGTATGCATATAACAACAGCTAGCATAAAACATATGCACAACAGCAAGCATACACGACCATTCACACAAACAACAACCTCACAATTTATCCCATGCCATTTCCAAGCTATAACAAGCTCAAATCCGTACCTCGATATTCTGTGCAACAATTACCACAAACGGGGTCCCGAGAAATCTGATACATAACCTGAACGAAGCAACAAGTATAATTCTCAAGCGACACTAAACACAGAATCACACGAACTGGGAGCTACACTCAACCAGTGATAATCCTACCTTCCTAACTCAACAGGAAGCTCAAATCAAAGCCTAAGGTAAGATCTTATCAATTCATCGAAGCGCTACCTGAAACAGCGAACGCACGGCTACTGGTGCTGCTTCGCGATCCTACTTCCAGCCTACCACATCTTCCAAAAGTGGTATCAATCGAAAGAGAAACTCTCAAGGAGTGCAGCGCCACCGGTCTTGCTCAAAACAGAGGCGGAAAACGACGGGAATCGACGGAGAAAAACTACGGTGAACAGTGCTTAGGGTTCGCGACAAAGAGCGATAATCGGGGAAAAATATTCTAAGTATGGGATCTCATGCCAAATCGAAGACCATGTCTTCTATTAAATACATTACTCAACAGCTGGTAGCAGTAGGAACAGATCCACCGACAAAATCAGTCGCAACTAATATTCCCAACCAACTGTTGAAATCTCACACCAGCGTTTGCCTATCTCTAAACAGCGAACAACTAAACAAAACGACGTCGCAGAGGGACACGTCACCTCGCTACCAACAGCTGATGCTAAACACTACACCAAAAACGTTGCCGTTCCAACTTAACTAAACGATGTAGTTTCTGTCTCACGCTACAGTACAAGATCTGAGACCCACGTCATCATTGCTGCTACTTCCTACCAAAACGCAACGACGGAAATACCAACAGCTGACGCGATCGCTCAACTACAGGAACGTTGACTCGCGTTGACATCTGTTGGCAGTAACAAACAAACTTACCCCAAGACATCTGCTCCTGTGAAACGTCGTCGCATCATGCCCGCGCCACTTTCAACAGACCCTCTTACTTCAGCAGATCTCTCACTAGCGATAGGCCAAAACGGCGTCGTACCAACTAATCTAAACGATGACGTTTTGCACTTGCTACTAAAACACGTTGGCAGACTTCTAAACAGTACTAGCACTAGCAGATTTCTCCTATTTGATCAGATCTCTCCACAAATTTGAATTCTTAAAATCCGATTAATTCCACAAATTTGAATTCTTAAAATCCGATTAATTCCACAAATTAATCTTTTCTAAATTTCGGGTCTCACATTCCTCCCCCACTAAAACAGGATTTCGTCCTCGAAATCAACAAGTCCAGGAACAACTCAACTGAACCCCAGAGTTCAAGATAACTGAGCAAACAATTACTGAAATCTGATGCAACACTCACGCAAACAAATGCGGCCATTCACGTTGCATCTTTTCTTCCAACTCCCAGGTAGCTTCTTCCCTACCATGTTTGCTCCATTGCACCATTAGCAAAGGAATGGTTTTATTCCTCAAATGTTTCTCTTTTCTATCAAGGATCTGCAAGGGATATTCTACATAGCTCAACGTATGATCTAGCTCAACCTCGTCAGTTCTAAGCACATGAGATGGATCTGGCTCATATTTCCTCAACATGGAAACATGAAAGACATCATGTAGAGAAGACAATTCTGGTGGCAACAGCAACCGATACACTAAAGGGCCAATCCTCTCAACAATCTCACACGGTCCAACATAACGAGGGGCTAAATTTCCCTTGTGACCAAAGCGCATAACACTGCGAAATGGAGAAACTTTAAGGAAAATGAGATCACCAACCTGAAACTCTAGAGGTCGACGCCTCTTATTCGTATAACTGGCTTGGAAATCCTGAGCAGCTTTCATCTGCTGTCGAATAAGATCCACATGATCCTTCATATGCTGCACAAAATCTGGGGAAGACAGCTGCTTCTCCCCCACTTCTTCCCAACATACTGGCGATCTGCACTTCCTACCATACAAAGCCTCGAACGGCGCCATACCAATCGTCACTTGGTAGCTGTTATTGTAGGAAAATTCAACCAAAGACAACGCATCTTGCCAGCTACCACCAAAATCCATCACAACAGCTCTTAACATATCCTCCAACGTCTGGATATTTCTCTCAGATTGACCATATGTCTGGGGGTGATATGCTGTACTCATAGCCAATCTGGTACCCAAAGCTGCTTGCAAACTCTTCCAAAACCTGGAAGTAAACCTTGGATCTCGGTCTGAAACAATCGAAACAGGCACACTGTGCAATCTAACCAAAAAATCGACGTACAGTTTCGTCATTTTCTTCAAAGAGAAGGTCATTCCATAGGGAATAAAGTGTGCAGACTTCAACAATCTGTCGATTACAACCCAAATCGCATCGCAACCTCTGCTGGAACGAGACAAATGCGTAACAAAATCCATCGCTATGTGCTCCCAATTCCATTGGGGCACTTCCAAACTCTGCAACAGACCATCGGGTCTCATCCTTTCAGCCTTAACCATCTGACATTTCAAGCAACGAGCCACGAAACCAGCAACGTCACTCTTCAAACCAGTCCATTAGAAGTGCGGCTTCAACGCATGGTACATCTTCCGTGCACCAGGATGAACACTGTGTCTACTGCAATGCGCTTCTCTAAGGATCTCCTCCCGAAGATCTATCAAATTGGGCACAACCAACCGACCACGAAAACGCAAACAACCATCGGACGAAACAGAATAGTCCTCAAGCTGACCAGCCCTGACCTTCAACTTCAACTCGTGGATGGAAGGATCTGTCCTTTGAGCGGCTCTAATGCTCGAAATGATCTGTGGCTCAACTTGAAAAGAAGAAACCACAACATAATCCTCAGCCGGGTAAAACCTCCAACCCGTAGTGCTAACATGCTCACAGTCCTTAGAAATATACAACGACGCCAGCATATCTCCTTGAGCCTTTATGCTCAATGCATCAGCAACTACGTTAACTTTCCCAGGATGGTACTTGATCTCACAATCAAAATCCTTCAGCAGCTCCATCCATCTACGCTGTCTCATATTCAAGTCAGGCTGCGAAAACAGATACTGCAAACTCTTGTGGTCCGAGTACACCACGAACTGCTCGCCATACAGATAGTGGCGCCAAATCTTCAACGCAAAGACCACAGCTGCTAGCTCCAAATCATGAACTGGGTATCGAGTCTCATGCGGTTTCAGCTGCCGTGAAGCATACGCAATGACTCGACCATGCTGCATCAACACACAGCCCAATCCATTGAGTGAAGCATCGGAACACACGATGTAGCCACCTGAACCAGATGGCAAAGCCAACACAGGCGCAGTAGTAAGCTTCTCCTTGAGCAATTGAAAAGCATTCTCGCATTGCTCAGTCCAAACGAACCACTTGTCTTTCCGAGTCAACTGAGTCATCGGCCTAGCTATACTAGAGAAATGCTCTATAAAACGATGGTAATAGCCAGCCAGACCCAAGAAACTACGAACCTCAGACACATTCCTAGGTCGATCCTAGTTCAAAACAGCATTGGCCTTACTGGGATCCACAGAAATTCCATCCGATGAAATTACATGACCCAAAAACACGACGCGATCCAACCAGAACTCGCGTTTAGAGAATTTAGCATACAGCTACGAGTCTCTCAATGTCTGAAGGACAACTCTCAAATGCTCCTTGTGCTCCAAAGGAGTCTTCGAATACACCAAGATGTCGTCGATGAACACGATCACAAACTTAACTCTCGAAAGACTCGGTTCATCAAATCCATAAAGAATGCAGGAGCATTGGTCAATTCGAAAGGCATTACCAGAAACTCAAAGTGCCCGTACCTAGTACGAAAAGAAGTCTTCGCAACATCTTGATCTCTAAATCTCAACTGATGGTACCCTGAACGCAGATCAATCTTCGAATATACAGCAGAGCCTTGAAACTGGTCAAACAAGTCGTCGATCCTCGACAACGGGTACTTATTCTTAACAGTAACTTTGTTCAGCTGACGGAAGTCAATGCACATTCTCATTGTGCCATCCTTCTTCTTGACAAACAAGATAGGCGCTCCCCACGGCGACATGCTAGGTCTGATAAAACCTTTCTCCAGCAAGTCATCCAGTTGCACCTTGAGCTCTCTCAACTCAGCAGGTGCTAAAAGATATGGTGCACGCGAAATAGGAGCTGTGCCAGGCACCAACTCAATGCTAAAGTCAATCTCCCTCTTCGGAGGGAAACCAGGAATCTCCTCCGGAAACACATCAGGAAAATGACGCACCACTGGAACGTCGCTGAGCTGCACATGCGAAGAAGAAGATGCATCCAACGCATAAATCATAAAACCAGCGTTATCTGCCGACAACAAGCTGAACATCTCCATCGCTGAGATTAACGGAATTTTTGACTGAGAATCAACACCATAGAATTCCATTTCTCACCGGACCGAGGCCTAAAACGCACGATTCCATGGAAACAATCCACGGAGGCCCTATAACTGGACAACACGTCCATTCCCACTATGCAGTCGAAATCCCACACAATCAAACAAAACAAATTCGCCACTAGCACATGCTCACCAAACCTCAGAACGCCATCCAACAAAACTTCCTGTGAGTACAAGCTCACGCCCGGTCCTCATCTTGTCTTTGCCGTAGCACGAAAGAAATGGTATGCAGACCATGCTCGACCACAAATGCATCAGAAATAAATGAATGCTATGCGTCAGTGTCAAACAACACTCGTGCAGGAAAATCAAAGACAAGGCATGTACCTGAAATCACCCTGCTCGACATCTCCTCCGCCTGTTCCCTAGTCATAGCGTTTGCTTGAGCATGTTGGGGTCCAGAGAAATGCTGCTGAGACGACTATCCGAAACACGACGAACCAGGCAACTGGAACGGTCTAAACTGCGTCTCTCCATCCCTAGGCTGCAGAAACTGAGGGGAACGACCCCTAGACGATCCTCCTCGACCTTGAGGTGGGGCTGCGGCTTGCTGCGATCCAACTGACGGACACACTCTCGTGAAATGCCTATATTGACCACAGATATTACAAAAGCCTTGCACACCAACGCACTGAGTCGACGGATGCTTGCCTCCACAGAAGCCACAAAACTCTGCCCTAGAACCACTGCTACTAGAGCTACCAGACCCAGAAGAACCAGAACCAGACTTCTTCTTAAACTGATGGCCACGAGGTTCAAACCTCTGACGGCCAGACTGTTGAGCCAACTGCTGCTGCTGCTGCTAGGGTTGATGAGCTGACTGCGAAGGCTGAGAAGACTGCACTCCCTGAACAGCGGGACGACCACCATGAGCACCCTGAGCCCTAGCACGCGACCTCCGGCTTCGCAGACCTTCCTCAATGTCAATCGCATGATCCACCTCTTCAGCATAACTCTTTGGTTTGCTCGACAAAACCAAAGTATACAGCTCTTCGTTCAAACCCTCAATAAACTTAGTTCTCTTGGCCCTCTCTTGGCCAGTGACATGCGGGACATACGCCAAAAGAGAAGAAAACAAATGAGCATACTCTCGCACAGACATCGTACCTTGATCCAAAGGATCGAACTCTCGCTCACGAGTGTTCACGTACGACTCCGGGACGTACTCCTACCGGAAGGCAACGCAGAAACAATCCCAAGTGATCTCCACACCGGTCTCCTCCAGAGTCCTCGAAGTGCCTCGCCACAAACGCTCCGCACTCTTCCTCAACTGAAAGGTCGCCAAACTCAACCGAAGCATATCGTCGTACTGAACACGATCGAACAAACCAGTGATGTGCCGTAGCCACGAATCTGCATCCTCGCTAGACTCGTCACCACTGAAAATCTGGGGACTCATCCTTTGGAACCTAGCCATCACAATCTCCATGCTCTCCACACGGGTTTTCAAACCATCAACTTCCTCCTCTTCACGTCTATCGCGACCACGGGAAGGGAAATTACGCTGATCCTCGTTCTGAACTCCAGACTCGCCCTGAAACTTCCCTCTACCTCTACCCCTACGTCTAGGCGGCATCTCTCTACGAAGGCACTAAACAGGATAAGGTAACACAGAACAAGTACAACATAGAATCACATAAGACAACAATATGCAGCACATAATCACATAGTCAAGCACAAGCATACACACACGGTGCCTAGACTCAAGTGTGATCAAAGAAATCGAGCTTATCCCAGCTTAAGCTCTGATACAAAAAATGTCAGGTCTCGTGCTCACATCAGAGATAAACCACGCAAAAACAAACGGAAGCAACTAAAAAGTGGTTAAAATTTTTGTTTTTGGCCTGACAGAAAGATAACATAATTTAAAATAGTGCAATACTCAAAATAATCCCAGTTTAATAAATCTACAACATCACAAACAGTCAAGTACAACAAATTTCCCAACGGCTGAATAAACACAAGTACTAAAATACTGCCAGTTATATATATTTAAGCATCACCCGGGACATCCCACCTGAGGTGATACCAGTGCATATAAATAATATACATAACTGGGACACTCTATCCACCTCTTGGGGCCCCTCCAGCTGGGTTAAAACCACGACCAGCTGTAAAACCTGGAATACCTGAAAACAAAAAGGTAACAAACAAACCAAGCCCCAGAGGGACATGGGGTCAAACCCCAGTACGGAGAGCAACTGAAACAGCTAAAGAACAGCATAAGATAAAATGCAGATGCTATGTATGAGACACTGAATAACAGCTGGAGTCTTCAACCGAAGAAGGGAGCCAAGGAACTCAAGCACAGCTCAACAGAATCTGCAACGAAAGGTGGCCACTGGTGTGTGTACAAGCATACGGGAATTACCCGCTCGTCTTTACACCACACCCGAATACCAGATGCATCAAACAGCTCAACCTGCCGTTGTCCAACCAATGAACTGTGGTAGTTAACCACTCGGAGCATGAGGGCTAGATCCCAACAGGAAGATGAGAGTGCGGTATTGCCGCTCGCCCTCGCATCCTGGTAAGAACAGAACAACAACAATACAACAAGATACAAGGCAGCAGGGATATGAAATGAACGTGAATTAATGCATGTATGCATATAACAACAGCTAGCATAAAACATATGCACAACAGCAAGCATACACGACCATTCACACAAATAGCAACCTCACAATTTATCCCATGCCATTTCCAAGCTATAACAAGCTCAAATCCGTACCTCGATATTCTGTGCAACAATTACCACAAACGGGGTCCCAAGAAATCTGATACACAACCTGAATGAAGCAACAAGTATAATTCTCAAGGGATGCTAAACACAGAATCACACGAACTGGGAGCTACACTCAACCAGTGATTGAAACATACTAAACCTCTTAATTTTTTTTTTGAAAAGCAGATGTGGAATAAACATTTAATAAAATCTATAAATAAAACATAACTTAAAGCATTTAAAAATATCATCTCAACATCCGTTTAAAACTAACTGTAAAGTATCCTCAATCCACATCACACAAGCTAACATAAAAATCAGAGTATTTAAAACTGTTGCGGTAAACTGAACATGTTTAAAAGCAATGACATAAAATAACTGAGTGGTCACTGGGTAACAGCCGCAGTGGAGCATCAGACGTCCTCACCGCCGGTCGGAGTATTATCAGGATCATGCTCACCTGCACCATTTAAACCTAGTGAGCCTAAAGGCCCAGCATGCTCTATCCGCTAATAACAAAGTATGTATAATAAAACCACATACAGGCACATAAGTATAGGAACATAATTTCATGACATGCGTGCTTGAAAGATCTTAAACGTTAAATCATACTGTAGTCGTACATACTTCATCATATAACATATACATTAAGGCATGGCATAAACATAACATAACTTAAAAAACATGTGAGTCGTATCCATGAAGTGAGAGCCATAATTCGATTGATCAATCTATAAACCAACGTACGTGGCGGTGTGGTTCACCCCGATGTCACACCTCTATGCTGCCACTTCACCATGATGTCACACATGGATCCATAAGCTCATACATTAACAGGGGATCCCCGGGCCTGTTAGAGTAGATGCCCAACTAGCCAACTTGTGGCATGTGGGTTTTTATTGACTCTTGTATATGAAAATCTTTATATATGTTATTCGCATTTCTTTATGGCGTTCTTTATTTTCATTATGTCATATGATGTTAACAATTGTGTTGGATAAGACCTAGAATGCACCATAGTGTATGTTAGATGTGATAGTGGATATGATGGCTATCATGTTGACTCTTGTATATGAAAATCTTTATATATGTTATTCGCATTTCTTTATGGCGTTCTTTATTTTCATTATGTCATATGATGTTAACAATTGTGTTGGATAAAGACCTAGAATGCACCATAGTGTATGTTAGATGTGATAGTGGATATGATGGCTATCATGAAATACATCTAATAATCACTGTGCATTCTGAATTCGTTCCTAGTCGATTGGGCCGTCAAAATGAGGATAAGGCCGCCCGAGCTTGAGACTAGCATCTGCGATGCAAAGTACCATGTTTCATTGGTAGGGAAAATTGTGATGTTCTGAGCATGCAGATGGATAGTGACCTGGTGATCTATCGAACTACCCTCGTTCGGACTTTCCAAGTGGTTACCATTTGTCGAGTGGATAAGTACGAGGTCTTGGTTGTACTGATTAGTCCTCACTACTCGAAACATCATTGAGACTCTACATGATAGGCGCCTCACTTTGACCCATTTACCGACTCACTTGGGGTCACTAGGTGGCGGGATTGGGTGAGGTTCCGATGCATGTAGGAGTCGATGCTTCGTTGTCGAGGATTCACCGCTCGCTTTCATGCGTGGATATCCTATGCTATCTGAGGGGATAATAGTGTATAAATCTCTGGCCAGAGTACTGGATGTGTTTTAGGTAAATGGGTTTACCTAGTTACACTCGCGATGTCACTATTCAATCTCCAAGATGTATGCATAGTTATCGGATCCTTAGCGACTCTCGATTTACCAATGGTCGTTGATCTGATCGGGATATATGTGTTGAAAGGACCGTACTGTACGCTAACCACGATCAACTGGTTCTTGCAGGCACTATCAGTGATACCTAGAGGATTATGGCACGATGTTTCTAGTCGCTTTACCATGATCCGTTGGGCAAGTCCGAAATTGTGATTTCGGAGCCACAATGGTGTGGGCCCACGGCTAGCTGTATCCCTGAACCATTGAGGGTCACACAAGTACTGGATTCATGATTCCCGCACGGAAACTGAGCTCAATGTGTTGAGCATATGAGGAGAATTTTAGGGAGTGCGACTTCCTAAAAGTCAACAGGGGTCAAATTGCGATTTCCCAAAGTTGAGGGGCATAACTGTCATTTTGGTCTAGGTGGTCTGAAAAATTGTTTTCGCATCTTAATAGTCAGTTTTGGAAACTGAGTCGATCGGTCCGATCTGATCGTCGATCGGAGTTATGATGAAGCCACGGTGATGCGGTTGAACCGAATGTTCATATATTGGACTGGGCTCGCCCGAGGTCCATTGTGTTGGGGATCCGTATCCGCCCCCCGAAGAGGCAGCGGAAGAACAGAAAAATAACAGCCGGGAGAAGATCAATACGAAAAATTCAATAACAAACTACGACATTCATAGGATGTTTAGGTGACTACCTTGCTGGCACTTGTGCCTGGCTCCAACCGTAGTTACAATAACGTCGGCTCTTCTCGGTAGATTGCGGTAGAAATCTCCAATCCGGTCCACGACCAGAAACGAGACTCCTTCGTCAGTCTGCACTAGAAGGACTGACGAGATCAGCACGAACGGATTCTCCTCGTCGAATTGGCCGGAAACGATTTTTCGGCGAAGACGGGCACTGGCACTTTTGCCTGGCTCCAACCGTAGTTACAATAACGTCGGCTCTTCTCGGTAGATTGCGGTAGAAATCTCCAATCCGGTCCACGACCAGAAACGAGACTCCTTCGTCAGTCTGCACTAGAAGGACTGACGAGATCAGCACGAACGGATTCTCCTCGTCGAATTGGCCGGAAACAATTTTCCGAAGAAGACGGGCGGCGGCGGCGGCGGCTTGAGAGGAAGGGGCGACGGCCAACAAGCACTAGGGTTAGGGTTTTAGAGTGAGTTAATTATCAAGTTATGTAGTGAAGTCTAGGTTTAGGCTTAATTAAATAAGCTTAAGAGTTGGACTTGAACCGGCCCAACGGGCCCGGGTCCAACGATGAACATTCAGTTCATCTCCACCACCGAGAC